>CAUYWW010000027.1:0-261000 GCA_963576845.1 Megachile leachella | reverse complement strand
ATGGATGTTATATTGATAATATCGGGAGTAATAAGTATAATTATTACAGTCCTAGCGATAATATTAGTAAAATATGGCTAAGAGTGCCTGTTATATTGATAATAATAAAAGTAATAAGTATATTTATTATACTTCTGTCGATAATAACTGCATTATATGGGTAATAATGCATGTTATATTGATAATAATAAAAGTAATAAGAATATTTATTATAGTTCTATCGATAATAACTGCATTATATGCGTAATAATGCATGTTATATTGATGATAAAAAAAGTAATACGAATATTTATTATAGTTCTAGCTATAATAACTGCATAATATGGGTAATAATGCATGTTATATTGATAATAATATAAGTAATAAGTATAATTATTACAGTTCTAGCGATAATAACTGCATAACATGGGTAATAATGCATGTTATATTGATGATAATAAAAGTAATACGTATATTTATTATAGTTCTAGCGATAATAACTGCATTATATGGGTAATAATGCATGTTATATTGATAATAATATAAGTAATAAGTATATTTATTACAGTTCTATCGATAATAACTGCATAATATGGGTAATAATGCATGTTATATTGATGACAATAAAAGTAATACGTATATTTATTATAGTTCTAGCGATAATAACTGCATAACACGGATAATAATGCATGTGATATTGATAATATCGGGAGTAATAAGCATAATTATTACAGTTCTAGCGATAATAACTCCATTATATGGGTAATAATGCATGTTATATTGATAATAATATAAGTAATAAGTATATTTATTACAGTTCTATCGATAATAACTGCATAATATGGGTAGTAATGCATGTTATATTGATAATAATAAAAGTAATAAGTATATTTATTATAGTTCTATCGATAATAACTGCATAATATGGGTAATAATGCATGCTATATTGATGATAATAAAAGTAATACGTATATTTATTATAGTTCTAGCTATAATAACTGCATAATATGGGTAATAATGCATGTTATATTGATAATAATATAAGTAATAAGTATAATTATTACAGTTCTAGCGATAATAACTCCATTATATGGGTAATAATGCATGTTATATTGATAATAATATAAGTAATGAGTATAATTATTACAGTTCTAGCGATAATAACTCCATTATATGGGTAATAATGCATGTTATATTGATAATAATATAAGTAATAAGTATAATTATTACAGTTCTAGCGATAATAACTGCATAATATGGGTAATAATGCATGTAATATTGATAATATCGGGAGTAATAAGTATAATTATTACAGTTCTAGCGATAATAACTGCATAATATGGGTAATAATGCATGTCATATTGATAATATCGGGAGTAATAAGTATAATTATTACAGTTCCAGCGATGAGAACTGCATTATATGGGTCATAATGGATGTTATATTGATAATATCGGGAGTAATTAGTATAATTATTACAGTCCTAGCGATAATACTAGTAAAATATGGCTAAGAGTACCTGTTATATTGATAATAATAAAAGTAATAAGTATATTTATTATACTTCTGTCGATAATAACTGCATTATATGGCTAATAGTGCATGTTATATTGATAATAATAAAAGTAATGAGTATATTTATTATAGTTCTATCGATAATAACTGCATAATATGGGTAATAATGCATGTTATATTGATGATAATGAAAGTAGTACGTATATTTATTACAGTTCTATCGATAATAACTGCATAATATGGGTAGTAATGCATGTTATATTGATAATAATAAAAGTAATAAGTATATTTATTACAGTTCTATCGATAATAACTGCATAATATGGGTAATAATGCATGTTATATTGATGACAATAAAAGTAATACGTATATTTATTATAGTTCTAGCGATAATAACTGCATAACATGGGTAATAATGCATGTGATATTGATAATATCGAGAGTAATAAGTATAATTATTACAGTTCTAGCGATAATAACTCCATTATATGGGTAATAATGCATGTTATATTGATAATAATATAAGTAATAAGTATATTTATTACAGTTCTATCGATAATAACTGCATAATATGGGTAGTAATGCATGTTATATTGATAATAATAAAAGTAATAAGTATATTTATTATAGTTCTATCGATAATAACTGCATAATATGGGTAATAATGCATGTTATATTGATGATAATGAAAGTAGTACGTATATTTATTACAGTTCTATCGATAATAACTGCATAATATGGGGAGTAATGCATGTTATATTGATAATAATAAAAGTAATAAGTATATTTATTATAGTTCTATCGATAATAACTGCATAATATGGGTAATAATGCATGCTATATTGATGATAATAAAAGTAATACGTATATTTATTATAGTTCTAGCTATAATAACTGCATAATATGGGTAATAATGCATGTTATATTGATAATAATATAAGTAATAAGTATAATTATTACAGTTCTAGAGATAATAACTCCATTATATGGGTAATAATGCATGTTATATTGATAATAATATAAGTAATAAGTATAATTATTACAGTTCTAGCGATAATAACTCCATTATATGGATAATAATGCATGTCATATTGATAATATCGGGAGTAATAGGTATAATTATTATAGTTCTAGCGATAATAATTGTACAATATGGCTAATAGTGCATGTTATATTGATAATAATAAAAGTAATGAGTATATTTATTATAGTTCTATCGATAATAACTGCATAATATGGGTAATAATGCATGTTATATTGATGATAATGAAAGTAGTACGTATATTTATTACAGTTCTATCGATAATAACTGCATAATATGGGTAGTAATGCATGTTATATTGATAATAATAAAAGTAATAAGTATATTTATTATAGTTCTATCGATAATAACTGCATAATATGGGTAATAATGCATGCTATATTGATGATAATAAAAGTAATACGTATATTTATTATAGTTCTAGCTATAATAACTGCATAATATGTTTAATAATGCATGTTATATTGATAATAATATAAGTAATAAGTATAATTATTACAGTTCCAGCGATGAGAACTGCATTATATGGGTAATAATGGATGTTATATTGATAATATCGGGAGTAATAAGTATAATTATTACAGTCCTAGCGATAATATTAGTAAAATATGGCTAAGAGTGCCTGTTATATTGATAATAATAAAAGTAATAAGTATATTTATTATACTTCTGTCGATAATAACTGCATTATATGGGTAATAATGCATGGTATATTGATAATAATAAAAGTAATAAGAATATTTATTATAGTTCTATCGATAATAACTGCATTATATGCGTAATAATGCATGTTATATTGATGATAAAAAAAGTAATACGTATATTTATTATAGTTCTAGCTATAATAACTGCATAATATGGGTAATAATGCATGTTATATTGATAATAATATAAGTAATAAGTATAATTATTACAGTTCTAGCGATAATAACTGCATAACATGGGTAATAATGCATGTTATATTGATGATAATAAAAGTAATACGTATATTTATTATAGTTCTAGCGATAATAACTGCATTATATGGGTAATAATGCATGTTATATTGATAATAATATAAGTAATAAGTATATTTATTACAGTTCTATCGATAATAACTGCATAATATGGGTAATAATGCATGTTATATTGATGACAATAAAAGTAATACGTATATTTATTATAGTTCTAGCGATAATAACTGCATAACACGGATAATAATGCATGTGATATTGATAATATCGGGAGTAATAAGCATAATTATTACAGTTCTAGCGATAATAACTCCATTATATGGGTAATAATGCATGTTATATTGATAATAATATAAGTAATAAGTATAATTATTACAGTTCTAGCGATAATAACTGCATAATATGGGTAATAATGCATGTAATATTGATAATATCGGGAGTAATAAGTATAATTATTACAGTTCTATCGATAATAACTGCATAATATGGGTAATAATGCATGTCATATTGATAATATCGGGAGTAATAAGTATAATTATTACAGTTCCAGCGATGAGAACTGCATTATATGGGTCATAATGGATGTTATATTGATAATATCGGGAGTAATTAGTATAATTATTACAGTCCTAGCGATAATACTAGTAAAATATGGCTAAGAGTACCTGTTATATTGATAATAATAAAAGTAATAAGTATATTTATTATGGTTCTATCGATAATAACTGCATAATATGGGTAATAATGCATGTTATATTGATGATAATGAAAGTAGTACGTATATTTATTACAGTTCTAGCGATAATAACTCCATTATATGGGTAATAATGCATGTTATATTGATAATAATATAAGTAATAAGTATAATTATTACAGTTCTAGCGATAATAACTCCATTATATGGATAATAATGCATGTCATATTGATAATATCGGGAGTAATAGGTATAATTATTATAGTTCTAGCGATAATAATTGTACAATATGGCTAATAGTGCATGTTATATTGATAATAATAAAAGTAATGAGTATATTTATTATAGTTCTATCGATAATAACTGCATAATATGGGTAATAATGCATGTTATATTGATGATAATGAAAGTAGTACGTATATTTATTACAGTTCTATCGATAATAACTGCATAATATGGGTAGTAATGCATGTTATGTTGATAATAATAAAAGTAATAAGTATATTTATTATAGTTCTATCGATAATAACTGCATAATATGGGTAATAATGCATGCTATATTGATGATAATAAAAGTAATACGTATATTTATTATAGTTCTAGCTATAATAACTGCATAATATGGGTAATAATGCATGTTATATTGATAATAATATAAGTAATAAGTATAATTATTACAGTTCTAGCGATAATAACTCCATTATATGGGTAATAATGCATGTTATATTGATAATAATGTAAGTAATGAGTATAATTATTACAGTTCTAGCGATAATAATTCCATTATATGGGTAATAATGCATGTTATATTGATAATAATATAAGTAATAAGTATAATTATTACAGTTCTAGCGATAATAACTGCATTATATGGGTAATAATGCATGTTATATTGATAATAATAAAAGTAATAAGTATAATTTGTAACGAGGCATATTTTTGTCCCTTACTTTTTGGGGGTAACCTAATTTTTTCTGGTTATGCCTCGTTACGATGACCCTCCCGGATTGCCAACCCCACTCCTCCGCCTGAGCGGATTCCTCGCCACGGGGGTCAGTGCGTGTGTGTGTGTGTGGCGTGTTTTCTTTTTTTTTATTATTCTATTTTTATTATTCTCCTTTCTTTCTTTTCTTCTTTTCTTTTATTTATTTTCGCCCTCCCCACTTCCAACCGGCGACCAGAAGAGTCTGCAGCATCCCCGGTCGCGGAGGAACCCCTCTCTGGGCGATAGAGGTGCGGGATGGGCCCACTACGGAAGGACGCGGCTGTCCGGTCGCGGCACCGCCCCCGTCATCCTCCGCGGGGGGCGACCGGCAGCCCAGCAGCAGAAGGCGCCAGGCCTGGGGACGAGCTACCCCCGACCGCCACCTCGAGAGGGCCCCAGGACCTGGCTTCCCCAGAGCACCACGGGATGGCCCATCCTCGACGCCGAAATCCCCGGGGTGGGGGAATACCGCGAACCGGGGAAGAAGATCGAAAGCAGAGAAGTCAGCGAGCCGCCGAAACGCGATAACGCCCCGCTTATTTGCCAGTCTTTATTTGCCACTTTGCGTTTTCTTTTTTTTTCTTTTCCGTTTTTCTTGTTTTTCTTTATTGTACGTGTTAATCGCCGTGGGTGTGTTGTTTCTTTTGCTTTGTGTTTTTTTTTTTTTTGGTGTGCTGTGTGCGAGTTGCCGCCCCGGGTGAGAGGATTAACGCCCCCGACACCGAAAGAAAGGTAGGAGCCTTATCGCTACCCCGTCCTTTCTTTTTGTTGTTATTGATTTGTGCGTGGCGAGGGCGATAGGACCCTTGACCCCAGTGACGAGGACCCTAGAGGCCGCGGACGGTGTAATTCGACACCGCCCTCCCCCCCTAACGCCGAACCGTATTTTCTGTTTCGCGTTTCGCGAATTTCTTGCACTGTATTTAAGATTTAGGACCAACGTCCCCTTGTTGTCCACGACCCCTAAGAGGGCGTGCTCCCGCGCGGACGAATCTCCAGCGGAAACGCGATCGAAGCCATTTTGTACTACGCGTGCGTACCGTGTGCCCCCGCGCCGCGATAGCCTCCCTCGCAACTGGCGAGTTAACCCCTTTTCCTTGACCGTCGCCTGTAACGCGTGGGGCCCACCACCGTTTCTTTTGTACTCCCTTTTCTTTTTGCTGGCGTGGCCTATTCAGGCCCAAATAAATCTCTCTTTGTGTTGGATACAAGATCGCGGGTCTTTTACTACTTTTTTTCTTTCCTTTCCTGGCCCCCCTCTGAGTCCCGCTCCCGACAGAGCAGCCGGAAGGGCGATTACCGCGGACGAGTGCATTAGCACTGGCGCCCCATTAGATAAATCGGCCGTGGGTGAGCGTATCGGTGAGTGGAGGACAGTTTTCCCTAACTGCCCCCACCCTAGGGACCCCTTTCGGGCTTTCCCCCCACCGATCCGTCACAAAATTGGCGCCCAACGTGGGGCCAGAGTAAAATTGACCACAGGGACGCGAGTATCCACCCTTAGAGATTTCTTTTGTCTGTTCGCTTTGAATTTTCCGTTATTCGAACCGTTGATTACAACGACGAGTCTTTGTTTTGCACCGAGCAATAAGCGATTGTTTTTGTTTCGTCGACACCTACCTGTACCCCGTGTGTACAGGTGGATATCCGATATCATCATCGCGATTGTCTCTAGTTCGAAACGCTGCAACGGATTTGTATTGTTGCTTCTTCGTTTGATTTCCAACGGCATAAGGCCGATTATACCGAGCCTTTGTTTGGTATTAAGAGTCGGCACCCGTGACGGTTTAAGCTGTCGGTTGTTGATTTTTTTTTTTCTATTAAGCGGGTATTATCATTTCTTCATCGTCAGCTTAACTCCGGATTTGAATTAGCGAAGAAAGGAATTTTTTTTTGCTTTCCGTTATGTCTGTCTCCGAGACCACAGAGACTGACCGCGCCCGCCGCTTCGCCCTTCGCGAACAGAGGGCTGAGCTGCGAGAGATGTGCGCCTCTCTAGTGGACCGACACAATGCTGTCGACGTAATTATGTTGATGGAGATGTTAGGGTTAAGAACGCTTGGTACGTGGGCCACGTTGACCGACCGATTCAGGCGTTATCATTTTCGCCACGAACTGGGTCCCCACGCAGCCGAGTGGGACTCGGCAGTGGACGAAGTGACCGGCGCGCCGGTCAACCCGTCGCTGGAGACCCTGGTGGCCGGCAGCCGAGGGAGGGACTTGTTCGCCCGATACGAGTCCATCCTCCGTCTTTCCCCTTTGCGTGGGTCCGGGCCCCTATTTGCAGCGCGTGATAGTTTCAATTTAGTTCCCGCCGCCGCCCCGACCTTGACCGTGACCGAACCTTCGCGCCCGGTCACGGAGCGGCCAGCGGAGGAAAATATATCCACGCTCAACCAGCCGGGAGATCCTGATACTCCCGAATTACCGCGCGGATGGATAGAGGATCGCCAGTGGCTGCCCACTGGTCAGTCCGTCGGCCGTTTTAGGGACCCCCTTAGTCTTCATTCTGAAGGGGTGGAAATGTCCCAGCCGGCGGATACGACTCTCCACCGCCCCCTAGCAACTGTTAGCACGCCGCGGGTCAGAGATTCGCGTCTCGCGGAGTCCGGATTTACCGGACAGAGGGGTGATCGCGAAGCGCGTCACGCTTCCCCTCCGCTGGAGACGCGAGGCTCTGCGGCCCCCCTTCCCCAACTCGAACCGATCGGTAGCGATCACCGGGTTACGCGTTCCGAAAGGGAGGGGATTCCTGTCGCGTCGCGGCCGGTAAGAGAGCGAGCGACGGGTCGGTACGAACACCGTCAACCCGACCCCCCACTCTCCCGCCCGCAGATTCAGTATGACAGCAGTGGAAGCGAGGACGAAGTTCCCCTTCCAGCTGTCACCGAATCTCGCGCGAGCCGTCGCGAACCGCAACGCGAAGAACGACGCGAAGGACGGCGTGAACTGATAGACGAAGATCGCGATCGTTTACGTGTTCGCGACCCCGTGGACAACCTGGCGTCCCGGGGCCACCCTCGCGTTCCCTCCCCATCCGGGGTAGGTTATGCAGAGCGCGTAGGTGTTGAGCGCGAACGCGCTTATGTTTTGCCCACTCAGGAACGACACGAGAGGAGGGAAGGAATTCGCGACCTTTCTCCTCGTGATAGTCCCCGTTCTCGCGACCCCGTGGACAACCAGGCGTCCCGGGGCCACCCTCGCGTTCCCTCCCCACCCAGGGTTGGTTACTCAGAACGCGAAGGTGTTGAGCGCGAGTACGCGTTTAGTCAGCCCAACGAAGATCGACGCGAGAGGAGGGAACGGACTCGTGACCCTTCTCCTCGTGATCGTGTACGTTATCGCGACCCCGTGGACAACCTGGCGTCCCGGGGCCACCCCCGCGTTCCCTCCCCATCCGGGGCAGGTTATTCAGAGCGCAGAGGTGTCGAGCGCGATTACATTAGTGATTGGCAACGTGACGAACGGCGCGAGAGGAGAGGAGAAACTCGCGATCCCGTGGACAACCTGGCGTTCCGGGATTATCCCCGTGCTCCCTCCCCATCCGGGGATGGTTACTTAGAGCGCAGGGATTACCGTTCCCACATGTACCGCCGCGCGGAGGACCGTGACCTTGCCCCGAGGGCGCCGGTGGAGGCGCCCCGTGACCGCGCACCAGCGACAAGGAGAGGGGAGGAAGAAGCCCGTCCATTTTCGGACGCGCCAGGCTCCCCCCGCTCCCGCCGTGTGTTGCGATATCGGGACGGGGTCACGGAATACGAACAAGACGCCATGGTCCATCGACGACAATCTCCTGTCGGTCATTACCGGGGAGATCAGGCGATCGATGTGTTGACCAAATGGCGCATATCGTACACCAGCGAGTTCGAGGAGGGGGCCGAAAGTTTTCTGGACCGCCTCGAACAATGTCTGGACAGCTCGAAGATGCCTGTACCAGTCATGCTGGCCGCGCTGTCGGCGGTTTTACAAGGAGATGCGAAGCGATGGCATCGTATCTGTGGAGCGTCGTGTCGCACCTGGAGCGAGTTTGCCCGTGCTTTCCGGGAACGCTTCGGTGCGCGCGACTTCCAGCAACAACTTAAGAACGATGTCAGAAATCGCACGCAGGGAGAGAGAGAAACAATCAGCATGTTTCTTGATAGTTTGGAGCTGATTTTCTCTCACATGATCCCCCCTCCTTTGTACGAAGAGCGCTTAACCATAGCGTATGATAACCTGTTGCCGTACTACCGCCGCCGATTCCGCCGTTCGGAATTCGGTACGTTTAAGGAGCTGCGCCAATTGGGCAGGGAGGTGGAAGAATGTGCGGCTAGAGAAAGGGCCGGACATCGTCCACCCCCTAGCGCAGCAGAACTTGCGTTGGCGGAAACGGCGTACAGGCCACCCCCGCGAGGGGCATACACTGGTTTAGCCGCGTTAGAGTCGCCGTACGACTACGCGCCGCCTGCCGAGGCGCCAAGAGAAGGAGAATCCGCGAGGTCGCGGAGCACGAAAACAGGCCCTTCAAGGCCGTTGGTCGAGGCTGGGACGGAAAGAACGTACGCCTCGACCCCCGCGACCGCGAGAACTCCGGCGGTCGTACCGAAGGCGAATGTTCAGCGCCAGCCACCGCGGACGCGCTCCCCGCAGCGACCTTCAACATCGCAGTTAGAGCGGAGGAGCCCTGCGACGTCGGCTGCTACAGCAACCCCGCTCGCGACATCCACCCCGTTGACGTCTAGGGGGGGGGAGTGCTATAATTGCGGGCAGTCTGGACATTGGGCTGCCGACTGCCCCCTCCCCCGAAGATTCCGGGTGTGTTACGGATGTAACCGAGAAGGGGTTACGATTTTAACTTGCCCCGACTGCCTCGCGAAGCGGTCGGGAAATGCGCAGCGGGGAAGTCGCTAGAGGCCTGCGACCACCCGCATGACGACGTGGAGGCCTCTCTAGTAGGCACGATGCAGGTGGAGAAAGGGTTAACGGATCCGAACATTTGTGCGGAATTTCCGGAAGCCCCTGAAATTCTCCCTGAATCAACCATTTCGCCTCTTTCGTCAAAAGCCGTGGGGCCATCCTCCCCTCCACTTTTGGACCAGAAGGAGGAAGCCACCTCCCGACCCCTAATTTGTCTATGTGACGGCCTGAGGGCTGGTTGGACCAGGGGACCGGGAAAAGATGGCCTTCATCCCGCGGAACTTCCTCCCACGCCTCCACTTAGGGAGACAGAGGAGGGGGTCACCTCCCGATCCCTAATTTGTCTATGTGACGGCCAAAAGGCTGGTTGGACCAGGGGAAAGCGAGGTGAAGGTCCCGATTCGGCGAGTACATTACCCGCGCCTCCACTTTTGGAGAATAGGGCCGTAGTCGCCTCCACTAGTCCCTACTTTGTCCATGGGACGGCCAATTTGCCGGTTGGACCAGGGGACAGTGAGGTGGCCGGAATGGCTCGCGAATCGATTAAATATCGCCGCGATTTTCCGCCGGGATATGTTGACCGCCGCTATTATGTCCGTTTATTGGTAGCTGGACATCCGCTCTGGGCTTTAATTGATAGCGGGGCCGCGCGTTCCTATTTGGGACCGGATGCGATCGAGTGGTTAGGGTCGCGGATAGACCCCACTTTTTCCGGGAAAATGCGAATGGCCAATGGCGTGCAGGACCATATCCTAGGCGAAGCGGTGATAGAGATCGAAATCGACGGGCGAAAAATTGCATTACCAGTCCGAGTCGCGAACAATTTAGATTACGATTGTGTGCTAGGGATAGATTTTCTGGAGGCTTTCGAAATCTCCCTAGACACAGCGAACGCGACTTGGAAAATTCGGAATGGTCCCGCTCATTCCTTTGTTGTTCCGGGTTTGCAGGATTCGAAGGAAATTATCCACGCCGATTGCGCCGCTATCGTTGAGATTACTCCGAAACAAAGCGAGCGCTTAAATCAGCTGTTGGACAGAATAATTCCCTCTCCTGCAGAAAAACCCCCCGTAACTAATCTTGTTCAGCATAGAATCGACGTGCAGGGGCACGAACCGATTAAACACCGCGCGCGACGCGTCTCTCCGAAAATTTACGAAGTCGCGCACGCGGAAGTTGACAAGATGCTCGCAGACGGAATTATTGAGCGCTCGTCAAGCGCTTGGGCGAGTTGTCCCGTGATAGTCGCGAAATCGAACGGGAAATACCGTTTCTGTATCGACTATCGCGATGTAAACAATATTACTAAGAAGGACGCATACCCTCTCCCGCATATGGACGCGATCCTGGACAAATTACGCACTGCACTGTACATTTCGACCATCGATTTGAGTCAGGCGTACTTCCAAATTCCTCTGGAAGAGTCCAGTAGAGAAATTACGGCGTTCGTAGTTCCAGGGAAAGGGTTATTCCAATTTACGCGTATGCCGTACGGGCTGACCAACGCCCCGGCCACTTTTCAAAGGCTGATGGATCGCTTGATTGGTCCCGAGCTCGAACCTCACGCCTTCGCGTATCTTGACGATATTGTTATCGTCAATGAGACCTTCGATGACCACCTCCGCTGGATCGAAAAGGTCATTGGAATTTTAAACGAAGCCGGGCTCGAAATCAATCGGGAAAAGAGCGAATTTTGTCGCCAAGAGGTCCGGTATTTGGGGTATTTAATAAGCCAAAAGGGCCTCGAACCCGATCCCGAAAAGGTCGCGCCGGTTTTGTCGTACCCGGCGCCCACGACGGTCAAGCAATTGCGGAGTTTCCTCGGCATGGTCGGTTGGTACGCCCGATTTTTGCCGAACCATGCGCGTGACAAAGTCCCCTTGGTGCAATTGCTCAAGAAAAACGAGCCCTGGCATTGGGGTAAAGCTCAAGAAGCGGCTTTTCAAAATTTGAAAAAAGCCCTGAGCACCACCCCCGTTTTAGCACGTCCTGATTTTTCGTTGCCGTTCGTTCTTCAGACTGACGCGAGTCACTATGCAATCGGCGCGGTCCTCACACAAAAACAAAACGGGGAGGAACACCCCATTGTTTACGTGAATAGAGTCTTGACCGCAGCCGAGCAAAAATATTCGGTGACCGAAAAAGAGTGTTTGGCTGTTTTATGGGCCATTAAAAAACTCCGTCCGTATCTCGAGGGGTACTCTTTTACCGTTATTACGGATCACAGCAGCCTAAAATGGCTGCATAATTTAAAAGATCCTACAGGACGATTGGCGAGATGGGCCCTTGATATGCAGCAATATTCTTTTACTATTGAGCATCGTAAAGGAGCCCTCCACCACGTCCCGGATGCACTTTCACGTGCAATAGTACCCCCGGACGTCGTCGTCACTGAAGAACCCCCAGTTTATGACTTTTTAGCGGCTCTCAAGAACATTGAGAGTAATTGGTACGCTGACCGCTTAGAAAAAGTAGAATCGCATCCCGCATCGTACCCCGATTGGCGGGTTGAAGACGGACGTTTGTATTATTACCGTCCGTCTCCCACGCAAGAAATTATCGGCGAGGATGACGATGCGTGGAAGTTGGTTCTCCCCGAGGATCTTCGAGAAAAGGCCATTCGAAATGCCCATGATCTTCCGGCCGCTGGTCACCCTGGTATTGATAAAACATACCAAAGGGTGAATCAAGAGTTTTATTGGCCGGGAATGTTCCGAGACATCCGCCGTTTTGTGCAGCGATGTCCCGTGTGTCAGCAGCACAAGGTCGAGCAGCGCGCTCCCGCTGGACACATGGGCCGGCGAATCCCCGAACGGCCATGGGCCGTGGTGTCCGCCGATGTAATGGGTCCTTTTCCGCCCGGGCGCGGTCAAGCTCGGTACGTTGTAGTCTTCTTGGACAATTTTACAAAGTGGGTGGAGTGTAAGGCGCTCCGAAAAGCTACGGGGTCGGTTATTTTAACAGCTTTTGAAGACCTCGTGCTATTTCGTTGGGGAGCCCCCGAAATACTCCTCACTGACAACGGTACCGAGTTTTGCAATAAAGAAATCGATTCGGCTCTAGAAGAATGGGGAATCACGCATTACACGATTCCCCCATATCACGCGCAAGCGAATCCGGTGGAGCGAGTCAATCGCGTCCTAAAAACGATGATTTCATCGTTTATTAAAAGGGACCACCGTGAATGGAACGTGCATTTGCACGAATTCCGATTCGCAGTTAATACGGCTGTGCATTCCTCAGCTGGCGAATCCCCTGCGGTGCTCAACTTTGGAAGAGCCCCACGACCAGTCGGTAGTATTCGACGCGCCGTGGAAGGAGAACCCCTGCTCTCCCGCAGAGATCCGCAAGCCTGGGCACAGCGATCGCGTCGCTTGTTGTTATTACACGACTTAGTGCGAGAACAGTTGGAACGCGCACACAAGCGACAAGCGAAGTATTATAATGCGCGTCACCGTGACGTTAGATACCGGGTAGGCGATTTAGTTTGGCGTAGGAATAGGGTCCTCTCGTCAGCCGCAGAAAATGTGGCAGCGAAACTGTCGGCCGCTTATATTGGTCCTTTTCAGGTCAAGAAGGTCCTATCGCCCGTCGTGTACGAGTTGGAGACGACCGGAACCCGTATGGTTCCGAAGGTTCACGTCTCCGACTTGAAGCCGTTTGTCGGTGATGATCCCGACGACGGTCCACCACCGACCCCTCCTAACGTTATTTTTGTTGAAGATGTTTCGCCAAGGAAGGAGGGGAGGCCGGGCGATGTCCCGCACCGCCGTAGCCCTTCATCGGCCCGAGGAGGAGTTCATCCCCCTTCCCCCGGGGGCATGCGTGGAGCCACGCCGGCCAGTGGCGAGCGGCGGACCGTCCAGGGCCCAGTCCGCCGCCGCCGCCCCCGGAGCCAGCGAGGGACGGAAGGGGAGGAGGAGGAGGCGCCGGCCGCGCACCGCCAAGCCACCCGCCGCAGCGCCCGCCTCCGCGCCAAGGAGGCGGAAGAGGTCGAGGGGGTTGAGCAACCCCGAAAAGGGAGCAACGCTCCCCCCCACTCCCCAGCCGCGGCCCGCGATCCGTCGGGCGGCGGACCGCCGACCCGCGAAGCGCCCCCGCCTAGCAGCGGAGGCGCCAAGCGCGGTCGGCCTCGCGGCCGTCGGCCCCGGGCCTAATGGACCCGCCAGGCAGATTTTAACTGCCACGGCGCAGTTCCTATCCCTGATGACGGGGTTGATGGGAGCTGCACCCCCACAGCAGGGACCGGCTCTGCTGGCGGGGGCGGGTCCGGCGCCCGCAGGCGTCTGTTTCCAGTGTCGGCGGGGGGGGCACGAGCAGCAGCAGTGCCCCTATGCCCCCGCTGGCCCCTACTGCTTTAGGTGTGGGTGGCCAGGGGTGACCTTGCGGTCCTGCCCGCACTGCGCGCGGGCAGGGTCCACAACTAAAGGGTCGGCCCCACACCGAAGGCGGTAGGAAGCCTGCGGGTCGCCACATTTGTTCGTTGTCTTTCGTCCTGGTGGTGGGTCTATCTGTTTAATTAAGGAAAAAAAAAAAAAAAAAAAAAAAAATATAAAATTTTAAAAGGAAAAAAAAAAAATATATAAAACTGAAAAAAAAAAAAAGAAAAAAAAAATATATATATGTGTAGATGTATTTATGTGGTGGTGGTTCACTATGGGTTGTGCCGTCTCTTATTTTCGTTTCTTTTATAATATTAAAAATTTTCTTTATTTTCTCTTTTTTCGTTTTTTTTTTTGTTTGTAATGCGCCGTCCGAATAGGCGGCACATTAAATTCATTTTTATTTTTTTTTTTGGGGTGTGTCGTGTTTAATGTATTATTGCCTCGCATAGTATTCTCACCTTTAAGTTCCTTTAAACTGCTATTCAGTTTCTTTTTTTTTTGGCTCTTGTTGTTTTCCTCACCGCCTCTCTCTCCGTTCCGTTGTGGGGGACAGATTTTTCTGTTCAGAGAACAAGAGAGATAGTAGGCAACTCAGCAGATCGCTCTGATCGCACGACGTTGACACCCCTGACGTCGAGCGAAATTCGAGGTTTCGGATTTTAACGCTGAGTCTCCGCCGATTTACTGGGCGTTGATTGACTCGCATTCCGAAACAGCTGATCAGCGAGTGTGAGTAAATATTGTTCTGGAGAATACGGTATGTAAACCGACGACGATGAAAAAGCCTGACCTCTCATTTAATTTGGCTAAGCCAATTATAGTGATTGAGGAAGGCTTATCGCGCCCGGATTAAGACGGCGCGACGATTTCTTGCGCCAGTTCTTGTCCCGTGGCCCGTCGCTCGTCGATATGCGAGGCTTTTGTTTTGCTTTCTCCCCTCGGCCAACAACAGTTAGGCGCGCTGGGTTTGAGGAAGCAAGGGTCCTCCCTGGACGGGACCCATCGTACTGTCCCTTTTGCGTTTTTTTTGTGTGCGTATGTGATCCCGCATGTTCCTCCCCACCCTTCGTTCTCTTTTTTTTTTTTTTTTTTTTTTTTTTTTCTCATTTGTTTAAACGGTTTTTTTTGCTCGGTCCTTTGTACCTCCCCTTTTACTTTTTTCTAACACCGTTCTATATGTTGCAGGACCGCGTTTTTTTCCGTTACCACCGAATCGGCCGCTCGCTCGCCTCGACGCGGCCTCTAGGAGCGGGCGCGAAAGCGAGGAGAGGGGGACAGGACAATTTTTGGGGGGGGGTGTGTAACGAGGCATATTTTTGTCCCTTACTTTTTGGGGGTAACCTAATTTTTTCTGGTTATGCCTCGTTACGATGACCCTCCCGGATTGCCAACCCCACTCCTCCGCCTGAGCGGATTCCTCGCCACGGGGGTCAGTGCGTGTGTGTGTGTGTGGCGTGTTTTCTTTTTTTTTATTATTCTATTTTTATTATTCTCCTTTCTTTCTTTTCTTCTTTTCTTTTATTTATTTTCGCCCTCCCCACTTCCAACCGGCGGCCAGAAGAGTCTGCAGCATCCCCGGTCGCGGAGGAACCCCTCTCTGGGCGATAGAGGTGCGGGATGGGCCCACTGCGGAAGGACGCGGCTGTCCGGTCGCGGCACCGCCCCCGTCATCCTCCGCGGGGGGCGACCGGCAGCCCAGCAGCAGAAGGCGCCAGGCCTGGGGACGAGCTACCCCCGACCGCCACCTCGAGAGGGCCCCAGGACCTGGCTTCCCCAGAGCACCACGGGATGGCCCATCCTCGACGCCGAAATCCCCGGGGTGGGGGAATACCGCGAACCGGGGAAGAAGATCGAAAAGCAGAGAAGTCAGCGAGCCGCCGAAACGCGATAACGCCCCGCTTATTTGCCAGTCTTTATTTGCCACTTTGCGTTTTCTTTTTTTTTCTTTTCCGTTTTTCTTGTTTTTCTTTATTGTACGCGTTAATCGCCGTGGGTGTGTTGTTTCTTTTGCTTTGTGTTTTTTTTTTTTTTTGGTGTGCTGTGTGCGAGTTGCCGCCCCGGGTGAGAGGATTAACGCCCCCGACACCGAAAGAAAGGTAGGAGCCTTATCGCTACCCCGTCCTTTCTTTTTGTTGTTATTGATTTGTGCGTGGCGAGGGCGATAGGACCCTTGACCCCAGTGACGAGGACCCTAGAGGCCGCGGACGGTGTAATTCGACACCGCCCTCCCCCCCTAACGCCGAACCGTATTTTCTGTTTCGCGTTTCGCGAATTTCTTGCACTGTATTTAAGATTTAGGACCAACGTCCCCTTGTTGTCCACGACCCCTAAGAGGGCGTGCTCCCGCGCGGACGAATCTCCAGCGGAAACGCGATCGAAGCCATTTTGTACTACGCGTGCGTACCGTGTGCCCCCGCGCCGCGATAGCCTCCCTCGCAACTGGCGAGTTAACCCCTTTTCCTTGACCGTCGCCTGTAACGCGTGGGGCCCACCACCGTTTCTTTTGTACCCCCTTTTCTTTTTGCTGGCGTGGCCTATTCAGGCCCAAATAAATCTCTCTTTGTGTTGGATACAAGATCGCGGGTCTTTTACTACTTTTTTTCTTTCCTTTCCTGGCCCCCCTCTGAGTCCCGCTCCCGACAGAGCAGCCGGAAGGGCGATTACCGCGGACGAGTGCATTAGCACTGGCGCCCCATTAGATAAATCGGCCGTGGGTGAGCGTATCGGTGAGTGGAGGACAGTTTTCCCTAACTGCCCCCACCCTAGGGACCCCTTTCGGGCTTTCCCCCCACCGATCCGTCACAAATTATTATAGTTCTAGCTATAATAATTGTACAATATCGCTAATAGTGCATGTTATATTGATAACAATAAAAGTAATAAGTATAATTATTACAGTTCTAGCGCTAATAACCCCATTATATGGGTAATAATGCATGTCATATTGATAATATCGGGAGTAATAAGTATAATTATTACAGTTCCAGCGATGAGAACTGCATTATATGGGTAATAATGGATGTTATATTGATAATATCGGGAGTAATAAGTATAATTATTACAGTCCTAGCGATAATACTAGTAAAATATGGCTAAGAGTGCCTGTTATATTGATAATAATAAAAGTAATAAGTATATTTATTATACTTCTGTCGATAATAACTGCATTATATGGCTAATAGTGCATGTTATATTGATAATAATAAAAGTAATGAGTATATTTATTATAGTTCTATCGATAGTAACTGCATAATATGGGTAATAATGCATGTTATATTGATGATAATGAAAGTAGTACGTATATTTATTACAGTTCTATCGATAATAACTGCATAATATGGGTAGTAATGCATGTTATATTGATAATAATAAAAGTAATAAGTATATTTATTACAGTTCTATCGATAATAACTGCATAATATGGGTAATAATGCATGTTATATTGATGACAATAAAAGTAATACGTATATTTATTATAGTTCTAGCGATAATAACTGCATAACATGGGTAATAATGCATGTGATATTGATAATATCGGGAGTAATAAGTATAATTATTACAGTTCTAGCGATAATAACTCCATTATATGGGTAATAATGCATGTCATATTGATAATAATATAAGTAATAAGTATATTTATTACAGTCCTATCGATAATAACTGCATAATATGGGTAGTAATGCATGTTATATTGATAATAATAAAAGTAATAAGTATATTTATTATAGTTCTATCGATAATAACTGCATAATATGGGTAATAATGCATGCTATATTGATGATAATAAAAGTAATACGTATATTTATTATAGTTCTAGCTATAATAACTGCATAATATGGGTAATAATGCATGTTATATTGATAATAATATAAGTAATAAGTATAATTATTACAGTTCTAGCGATAATAACTCCATTATATGGATAATAATGCATGTCATATTGATAATATCGGGAGTAATAAGTATAATTATTATAGTTCTAGCGATAATAATTGTACAATATGGCTAATACTGCATGTTATATTGATAATAATAAAAGTAATGAGTATATTTATTATAGTTCTATCGATAATAACTGCATAATATGGGTAATAAAGCATGTTATATTGATGATAATGAAAGTAGTACGTATATTTATTACAGTTCTATCGATAATAACTGCATAATATGGGTAGTAATGCATGTTATATTGATAATAATAAAAGTAATAAGTATATTTATTATAGTTCTATCGATAATAACTGCATAATATGGGTAATAATGCACGCTATATTGCTAATAATATGAGTAATAAGTATAATTATTACAGTTCTAGCGATAATAACTCCATTATATGGATAATAATGCATGTCATATTGATAATATCGGGAGTAATAAGTATAATTATTATAGTTCTAGCGATAATAATTGTACAATATGGCTAATAGTGCATGTTATATTGATAATAATAAAAGTAATGAGTATATTTATTATAGTTCTATCGATAATAACTGCATAATATGGGTAATAATGCATGTTATATTGATGATAATGAAAGTAGTACGTATATTTATTACAGTTCTATCGATAATAACTGCATAATATGGGTAGTAATGCATGCTATATTGATGATAATAAAAGTAATACGTATATTTATTTAGGTTCTAGCTATAATAACTGCATAATATGGGTAATAATGCATGTTATATTGATAATAATATAAGTAATAAGTATAATTATTACAGTTCTAGCGATAATAACTCCATTATATGGGTAATAATGCATGTTATATTGATAATAATATAAGTAATGAGTATAATTATTACAGTTCTAGCGATAATAACTCCATTATATGGGTAATAATGCATGTTATATTGATAATAATATAAGTAATAAGTATAATTATTACAGTTCTAGCGATAATAACTCCATTATATGGGTAATAATGCATGTTATATTGATAATAATATAAGTAATGAGTATAATTATTACAGTTCTAGCGATAATAACTCCATTATATGGGTAATAATGCATGTTATATTGATAATAATATAAGTAATAAGTATAATTATTACAGTTCCAGCGATGAGAACTGCATTATATGGGTAATAATGGATGTTATATTGATAATATCGGGAGTAATAAGTATAATTATTACAGTCCTAGCGATAATATTAGTAAAATATGGCTAAGAGTGCCTGTTATATTGATAATAATAAAAGTAATAAGTATATTTATTATACTTCTGTCGATAATAACTGCATTATATGGGTAATAATGCATGTTATATTGATAATAATAAAAGTAATAAGAATATTTATTATAGTTCTATCGATAATAACTGCATTATATGCGTAATAATGCATGTTATATTGATGATAAAAAAAGTAATACGTATATTTATTATAGTTCTAGCTATAATAACTGCATAATATGGGTAATAATGCATGCTATATTGATGATAATAAAAGTAATACGTATATTTATTATAGTTCTAGCTATAATAACTGCATAATATGGGTAATAATGCATGCTATATTGATGATAATAAAAGTAATACGTATATTTATTATAGCTCTAGCTATAATA
The DNA here is from genome assembly GCA_963576845.1 of Megachile leachella. Classification (NCBI taxonomy): domain Eukaryota; kingdom Metazoa; phylum Arthropoda; class Insecta; order Hymenoptera; family Megachilidae; genus Megachile; species Megachile leachella. The sequence goes on along the minus strand of CAUYWW010000027.1, from coordinate 240,983 downwards.
ACTGCATAATATGGGTAATAATGCATGTTATATTGATAATAATATAAGTAATGAGTATAATTATTACAGTTCTAGCGATAATAACTCCTTTATATGGGTAATAATGCATGTTATATTGATAATAATATAAGTAATAAGTATAATTATTACAGTTCTAGCGATAATAACTCCATTATATGGGTAATAATGCATGTCATATTGATAATATCGGGAGTAATAGGTATAATTATTATAGTTCTAGCGATAATAATTGTACAATATGGCTAATAGTGCATGTTATATTGATAATAATAAAAGTAATGAGTATATTTATTATAGTTCTATCGATAATAACTGCATAATATGGGTAATAATGCATGTTATATTGATGATAATGAAAGTAGTACGTATATTTATTACAGTTCTATCGATAATAACTGCATAATATGGGTAGTAATGCATGTTATGTTGATAATAATAAAAGTAATAAGTATATTTATTATAGTTCTATCGATAATAACTGCATAATATGGGTAATAATGCATGCTATATTGATGATAATAAAAGTAATACGTATATTTATTATAGTTCTAGCTATAATAACTGCATAATATGGGTAATAATGCATGTTATATTGATAATAATATAAGTAATGAGTATAATTATTACAGTTCTAGCGATAATAACTCCATTATATGGGTAATAATGCATGTTATATTGATAATAATATAAATAATAAGTATAATTATTACAGTTCTAGCGATAATAACTGCATAATATGGGTAATAATGCACGCTATATTGCTAATAATATAAGTAATAAGTATAATTATTACAGTTCTAGCGATAATAACTGCATAATATGGGTAATAATGCATGTAATATTGATAATATCGGGAGTAATAAGTATAATTATTACAGTTCTAGCGATAATAACTCCATTATATGGGTAATAATGCATGTTATATTGATAATAATATAAGTAATAAGTATAATTATTACAGTTCTAGCGATAATAACTGCATTATATGGGTAATAATGCATGTTATATTGATAATAATAAAAGTAATAAGTATAATTATTATAGTTCTAGCTATAATAATTGTACAATATCGCTAATAGTGCATGTTATATTGATAATAATAAAAGTAATAAGTATAATTATTACAGTTCTAGCGCTAATAACCCCATTATATGGGTAATAATGCATGTCATATTGATAATATCGGGAGTAATAAGTATAATTATTACAGTTCCAGCGATGAGAACTGCATTATATGGGTAATAATGGATGTTATATTGATAATATCGGGAGTAATAAGTATAATTATTACAGTCCTAGCGATAATACTAGTAAAATATGGCTAAGAGTGCCTGTTATATTGATAATAATAAAAGTAATAAGTATATTTATTATACTTCTGTCGATAATAACTGCATTATATGGCTAATAGTGTATGTTATATTGATAATAATAAAAGTAATGAGTATATTTATTATAGTTCTATCGATAATAACTGCATAATATGGGTAATAATGCATGTTATATTGATGATAATGAAAGTAGTACGTATATTTATTACAGTTCTATCGATAATAACTGCATAATATGGGTAGTAATGCATGTTATATTGATAATAATAAAAGTAATAAGTATATTTATTACAGTCCTATCGATAATAACTGCATAATATGGGTAGTAATGCATGTTATATTGATAATAATAAAAGTAATAAGTATATTTATTATAGTTCTATCGATAATAACTGCATAATATGGGTAATAATGCATGTTATATTGATAATAATATAAGTAATAAGTATAATTATTACAGTTCTAGCGATAATAACTCCATTATATGGATAATAATGCATGTCATATTGATAATATCGGGAGTAATAAGTATAATTATTATAGTTCTAGCGATAATAATTGTACAATATGGCTAATAGTGCATGTTATATTGATAATAATAAAAGTAATGAGTATATTTATTATAGTTCTATCGATAATAACTGCATAATATGGGTAATAAAGCATGTTATATTGATGATAATGAAAGTAGTACGTATATTTATTACAGTTCTATCGATAATAACTGCATAATATGGGTAGTAATGCATGTTATATTGATAATAATAAAAGTAATAAGTATATTTATTATAGTTCTATCGATAATAACTGCATAATATGGGTAATAATGCACGCTATATTGCTAATAATATAAGTAATAAGTATAATTATTACAGTTCTAGCGATAATAACTCCATTATATGGATAATAATGCATGTCATATTGATAATATCGGGAGTAATAAGTATAATTATTATAGTTCTAGCGATAATAATTGTACAATATGGCTAATAGTGCATGTTATATTGATAATAATAAAAGTAATGAGTATATTTATTATAGTTCTATCGATAATAACTGCATAATATGGGTAATAATGCATGTTATATTGATGATAATGAAAGTAGTACGTATATTTATTACAGTTCTATCGATAATAACTGCATAATATGGGTAGTAATGCATGCTATATTGATGATAATAAAAGTAATACGTATATTTATTATAGTTCTAGCTATAATAACTGCATAATATGGGTAATAATGCATGTTATATTGATAATAATATAAGTAATAAGTATAATTATTACAGTTCTAGCGATAATAACTCCATTATATGGGTAATAATGCATGTTATATTGATAATAATATAAGTAATGAGTATAATTATTACAGTTCTAGCGATAATAACTCCATTATATGGGTAATAATGCATGTTATATTGATAATAATATAAGTAATAAGTATAATTATTACAGTTCTAGCGATAATAACTCCATTATATGGGTAATAATGCATGTTATATTGATAATAATATAAGTAATGAGTATAATTATTACAGTTCTAGCGATAATAACTCCATTATATGGGTAATAATGCATGTTATATTGATAATAATATAAGTAATAAGTATAATTATTACAGTTCTAGCGATAATAACTGCATAATATGGGTAATAATGCATGTAATATTGATAATATCGGGAGTAATAAGTATAATTATTACAGTTCTAGCGATAATAACTCCATTATATGGGTAATAATGCATGTTATATTGATAATAATATAAGTAATAAGTATAATTATTACAGTTCCAGCGATGAGAACTGCATTATATGGGTAATAATGGATGTTATATTGATAATATCGGGAGTAATAAGTATAATTATTACAGTCCTAGCGATAATATTAGTAAAATATGGCTAAGAGTGCCTGTTATATTGATAATAATAAAAGTAATAAGTATATTTATTATACTTCTGTCGATAATAACTGCATTATATAGGTAATAATGCATGTTATATTGATAATAATAAAAGTAATAAGAATATTTGTTATAGTTCTATCGATAATAACTGCATTATATGCGTAATAATGCATGTTATATTGATGATAAAAAAAGTAATACGTATATTTATTATAGTTCTAGCTATAATAACTGCATAATATGGGTAATAATGCATGTTATATTGATAATAATATAAGTAATAAGTATAATTATTACAGTTCTAGCGATAATAACTGCAGAACATGGGTAATAATGCATGTTATATTGATGATAATAAAAGTAATACGTATATTTATTATAGTTCAAGCGATAATAACTGCATTATATGGGTAATAATGCATGTTATATTGATAATAATATAAGTAATAAGTATATTTATTACAGTTCTATCGATAATAACTGCATAATATGGGTAATAATGCATGTTATATTGATGACAATAAAAGTAATACGTATATTTATTATAGTTCTAGCGATAATAACTGCATAACACGGATAATGATGCATGTGATATTGATAATATCGGGAGTAATAAGCATAATTATTACAGTTCTAGCGATAATAACTCCATTATATGGGTAATAATGCATGTTATATTGATAATAATATAAGTAATAAGTATATTTATTACAGTTCTATCGATAATAACTGCATAATATGGGTAGTAATGCATGTTATATTGATAATAATAAAAGTAATAAGTATATTTATTATAGTTCTATCGATAATAACTGCATAATATGGGTAATAATGCATGCTATATTGATGATAATAAAAGTAATACGTATATTTATTATAGTTCTAGCTATAATAACTGCATAATATGGGTAATAATGCATGTTATATTGATAATAATATAAGTAATAAGTATAATTATTACAGTTCCAGCGATGAGAACTGCATTATATGGGTCATAATGGATGTTATATTGATAATATCGGGAGTAATTAGTATAATTATTACAGTCCTAGCGATAATACTAGTAAAATATGGCTAAGAGTACCTGTTGTATTGATAATAATAAAAGTAATAAGTATATTTATTATACTTCTGTCGATAATAACTGCATTATATGGCTAATAGTGCATGTTATATTGATAATAATATAAGTAATGAGTATAATTATTACAGTTCTAGCGATAATAACTCCATTATATGGGTAATAATGCATGTTATATTGATAATAATATAAGTAATAAGTATAATTATTACAGTTCCAGCGATGAGAACTGCATTATATGGGTAATAATGGATGTTATATTGATAATATCGGGAGTAATAAGTATAATTATTACAGTCCTAGCGATAATATTAGTAAAATATGGCTAAGAGTGCCTGTTATATTGATAATAATAAAAGTAATAAGTATATTTATTATACTTCTGTCGATAATAACTGCATTATATGGGTAATAATGCATGTTATATTGATAATAATAAAAGTAATAAGAATATTTATTATAGTTCTATCGATAATAACTGCATTATATGCGTAATAATGCATGTTATATTGATGATAAAAAAAGTAATACGTATATTTATTATAGTTCTAGCTATAATAACTGCATAATATGGGTAATAATGCATGCTATATTGATGATAATAAAAGTAATACGTATATTTATTATAGTTCTAGCTATAATAACTGCATAATATGGGTAATAATGCATGCTATATTGATGATAATAAAAGTAATACGTATATTTATTATAGTTCTAGCTATAATAACTGCATAATATGGGTAATAATGCATGTTATATTGATAATAATATAAGTAATAAGTATAATTATTACAGTTCTAGCGATAATAACTCCATTATATGGGTAATAATGCATGTTATATTGATAATAATATAAGTAATGAGTATAATTATTACAGTTCTAGCGATAATAACTCCTTTATATGGGTAATAATGCATGTTATATTGATAATAATATAAGTAATAAGTATAATTATTACAGTTCTAGCGATAATAACTCCATTATATGGGTAATAATGCATGTCATATTGATAATATCGGGAGTAATAGGTATAATTATTATAGTTCTAGCGATAATAATTGTACAATATGGCTAATAGTGCATGTTATATTGATAATAATAAAAGTAATGAGTATATTTATTATAGTTCTATCGATAATAACTGCATAATATGGGTAATAATGCATGTTATATTGATGATAATGAAAGTAGTACGTATATTTATTACAGTTCTATCGATAATAACTGCATTATATGGGTAATAATGCATGTTATATTGATAATAATATAAGTAATGAGTATAATTATTACACTTCGAGCGATAATAACTCCATTATATGGGTAATAATGCATGTTATATTGATAATAATATAAGTAATAAGTATAATTATTACAGTTCTAGCGATAATAACTGCATAATATGGGTAATAATGCACGCTATATTGCTAATAATATAAGTAATAAGTATAATTATTACAGTTCTAGCGATAATAACTGCATTATATGGGTAATAATGCATGTTATATTGATAATAATATAAGTAATGAGTATATTTATTACAGTTCTATCGATAATAACTGCATAATATGGGTAATAATGCATGTTATATTGATGACAATAAAAGTAATACGTATATTTATTATAGTTCTAGCGATAATAACTGCATAACATGGGTAATAATGCATGTGATATTGATAATATCGGGAGTAATAAGCATAATTATTACAGTTCTAGCGATAATAACTCCATTATATGGGTAATAATGCATGTTATATTGATAATAATATAAGTAATAAGTATATTTATTACAGTTCTATCGATAATAACTGCATAATATGGGTAGTAATGCATGTTATATTGATAATAATAAAAGTAATAAGAATATTTATTATAGTTCTATCGATAATAACTGCATAATATGGGTAATAATGCATGCTATATTGATGATAATAAAAGTAATACGTATATTTATTATAGTTCTAGCTATAATAACTGCATAATATGGGTAATAATGCATGTTATATTGATAATAATATAAGTAATGAGTATAATTATTACAGTTCTAGCGATAATAACTCCATTATATGGGTAATAATGCATGTTATATTGATAATAATATAAGTAATGAGTATAATTATTACAGTTCTAGCGATAATAACTCCATTATATGGGTAATAATGCATGTTATATTGATAATAATATAAGTAATAAGTATAATTATTACAGTTCTAGCGATAATAACTGCATAATATGGGTAATAATGCATGTAATATTGATAATATCGGGAGTAATAAGTATAATTATTACAGTTCTAGCGATAATAACTCCATTATATGGGTAATAATGCATGTTATATTGATAATAATATAAGTAATAAGTATAATTATTACAGTTCCAGCGATGAGAACTGCATTATATGGGTAATAATGGATGTTATATTGATAATATCGGGAGTAATAAGTATAATTATTACAGTCCTAGCGATAATATTAGTAAAATATGGCTAAGAGTGCCTGTTATATTGATAATAATAAAAGTAATAAGTATATTTATTATACTTCTGTCGATAATAACTGCATTATATAGGTAATAATGCATGTTATATTGATAATAATAAAAGTAATAAGAATATTTGTTATAGTTCTATCGATAATAACTGCATTATATGCGTAATAATGCATGTTATATTGATGATAAAAAAAGTAATACGTATATTTATTATAGTTCTAGCTATAATAACTGCATAATATGGGTAATAATGCATGTTATATTGATAATAATATAAGTAATAAGTATAATTATTACAGTTCTAGCGATAATAACTGCAGAACATGGGTAATAATGCATGTTATATTGATGATAATAAAAGTAATACGTATATTTATTATAGTTCAAGCGATAATAACTGCATTATATGGGTAATAATGCATGTTATATTGATAATAATATAAGTAATAAGTATATTTATTACAGTTCTATCGATAATAACTGCATAATATGGGTAATAATGCATGTTATATTGATGACAATAAAAGTAATACGTATATTTATTATAGTTCTAGCGATAATAACTGCATAACACGGATAATAATGCATGTGATATTGATAATATCGGGAGTAATAAGCATAATTATTACAGTTCTAGCGATAATAACTCCATTATATGGGTAATAATGCATGTTATATTGATAATAATATAAGTAATAAGTATATTTATTACAGTTCTATCGATAATAACTGCATAATATGGGTAGTAATGCATGTTATATTGATAATAATAAAAGTAATAAGTATATTTATTATAGTTCTATCGATAATAACTGCATAATATGGGTAATAATGCATGCTATATTGATGATAATAAAAGTAATACGTATATTTATTATAGTTCTAGCTATAATAACTGCATAATATGGGTAATAATGCATGTTATATTGATAATAATATAAGTAATAAGTATAATTATTACAGTTCCAGCGATGAGAACTGCATTATATGGGTCATAATGGATGTTATATTGATAATATCGGGAGTAATTAGTATAATTATTACAGTCCTAGCGATAATACTAGTAAAATATGGCTAAGAGTACCTGTTGTATTGATAATAATAAAAGTAATAAGTATATTTATTATACTTCTGTCGATAATAACTGCATTATATGGCTAATAGTGCATGTTATATTGATAATAATATAAGTAATGAGTATAATTATTACAGTTCTAGCGATAATAACTCCATTATATGGGTAATAATGCATGTTATATTGATAATAATATAAGTAATAAGTATAATTATTACAGTTCCAGCGATGAGAACTGCATTATATGGGTAATAATGGATGTTATATTGATAATATCGGGAGTAATAAGTATAATTATTACAGTCCTAGCGATAATATTAGTAAAATATGGCTAAGAGTGCCTGTTATATTGATAATAATAAAAGTAATAAGTATATTTATTATACTTCTGTCGATAATAACTGCATTATATGGGTAATAATGCATGTTATATTGATAATAATAAAAGTAATAAGAATATTTATTATAGTTCTATCGATAATAACTGCATTATATGCGTAATAATGCATGTTATATTGATGATAAAAAAAGTAATACGTATATTTATTATAGTTCTAGCTATAATAACTGCATAATATGGGTAATAATGCATGCTATATTGATGATAATAAAAGTAATACGTATATTTATTATAGTTCTAGCTATAATAACTGCATAATATGGGTAATAATGCATGCTATATTGATGATAATAAAAGTAATACGTATATTTATTATAGTTCTAGCTATAATAACTGCATAATATGGGTAATAATGCATGTTATATTGATAATAATATAAGTAATAAGTATAATTATTACAGTTCTAGCGATAATAACTCCATTATATGGGTAATAATGCATGTTATATTGATAATAATATAAGTAATGAGTATAATTATTACAGTTCTAGCGATAATAACTCCTTTATATGGGTAATAATGCATGTTATATTGATAATAATATAAGTAATAAGTATAATTATTACAGTTCTAGCGATAATAACTCCATTATATGGGTAATAATGCATGTCATATTGATAATATCGGGAGTAATAGGTATAATTATTATAGTTCTAGCGATAATAATTGTACAATATGGCTAATAGTGCATGTTATATTGATAATAATAAAAGTAATGAGTATATTTATTATAGTTCTATCGATAATAACTGCATAATATGGGTAATAATGCATGTTATATTGATGATAATGAAAGTAGTACGTATATTTATTACAGTTCTATCGATAATAACTGCATTATATGGGTAATAATGCATGTTATATTGATAATAATATAAGTAATGAGTATAATTATTACACTTCGAGCGATAATAACTCCATTATATGGGTAATAATGCATGTTATATTGATAATAATATAAGTAATAAGTATAATTATTACAGTTCTAGCGATAATAACTGCATAATATGGGTAATAATGCACGCTATATTGCTAATAATATAAGTAATAAGTATAATTATTACAGTTCTAGCGATAATAACTGCATTATATGGGTAATAATGCATGTTATATTGATAATAATATAAGTAATGAGTATATTTATTACAGTTCTATCGATAATAACTGCATAATATGGGTAATAATGCATGTTATATTGATGACAATAAAAGTAATACGTATATTTATTATAGTTCTAGCGATAATAACTGCATAACATGGGTAATAATGCATGTGATATTGATAATATCGGGAGTAATAAGCATAATTATTACAGTTCTAGCGATAATAACTCCATTATATGGGTAATAATGCATGTTATATTGATAATAATATAAGTAATAAGTATATTTATTACAGTTCTATCGATAATAACTGCATTATATGGGTAATAATGCATGTTATATTGATAATAATAAAAGTAATAAGTATAATTATTATAGTTCTAGCTATAATAATTGTACAATATCGCTAATAGTGCATGTTATATTGATAATAATAAAAGTAATAAGTATAATTATTACAGTTCTAGCGCTAATAACCCCATTATATGGGTAATAATGCATGTCATATTGATAATATCGGGAGTAATAAGTATAATTATTACAGTTCCAGCGATGAGAACTGCATTATATGGGTAATAATGGATGTTATATTGATAATATCGGGAGTAATAAGTATAATTATTACAGTCCTAGCGATAATACTAGTAAAATATGGCTAAGAGTGCCTGTTATATTGATAATAATAAAAGTAATAAGTATATTTATTATACTTCTGTCGATAATAACTGCATTATATGGGTAATAATGCATGTTATATTGATAATAATAAAAGTAATAAGAATATTTATTATAGTTCTATCGATAATAACTGCATTATATGCGTAATAATGCATGTTATATTGATGATAAAAAAAGTAATACGTATATTTATTATAGTTCTAGCTATAATAACTGCATAATATGGGTAATAATGCATGCTATATTGATGATAATAAAAGTAATACGTATATTTATTATAGTTCTAGCTATAATAACTGCATAATATGGGTAATAATGCATGCTATATTGATGATAATAAAAGTAATACGTATATTTATTATAGTTCTAGCTATAATAACTGCATAATATGGGTAATAATGCATGTTATATTGATAATAATATAAGTAATAAGTATAATTATTACAGTTCTAGCGATAATAACTCCATTATATGGGTAATAATGCATGTTATATTGATAATAATATAAGTAATAAGTATAATTATTACAGTTCCAGCGATGAGAACTGCATTATATGGGTAATAATGGATGTTATATTGATAATATCGGGAGTAATAAGTATAATTATTACAGTCCTAGCGATAATATTAGTAAAATATGGCTAAGAGTGCCTGTTATATTGATAATAATAAAAGTAATAAGTATATTTATTATACTTCTGTCGATAATAACTGCATTATATAGGTAATAATGCATGTTATATTGATAATAATAAAAGTAATAAGAATATTTGTTATAGTTCTATCGATAATAACTGCATTATATGCGTAATAATGCATGTTATATTGATGATAAAAAAAGTAATACGTATATTTATTATAGTTCTAGCTATAATAACTGCATAATATGGGTAATAATGCATGTTATATTGATAATAATATAAGTAATAAGTATAATTATTACAGTTCTAGCGATAATAACTGCAGAACATGGGTAATAATGCATGTTATATTGATGATAATAAAAGTAATACGTATATTTATTATAGTTCAAGCGATAATAACTGCATTATATGGGTAATAATGCATGTTATATTGATAATAATATAAGTAATAAGTATATTTATTACAGTTCTATCGATAATAACTGCATAATATGGGTAATAATGCATGTTATATTGATGACAATAAAAGTAATACGTATATTTATTATAGTTCTAGCGATAATAACTGCATAACACGGATAATAATGCATGTGATATTGATAATATCGGGAGTAATAAGCATAATTATTACAGTTCTAGCGATAATAACTCCATTATATGGGTAATAATGCATGTTATATTGATAATAATATAAGTAATAAGTATATTTATTACAGTTCTATCGATAATAACTGCATAATATGGGTAGTAATGCATGTTATATTGATAATAATAAAAGTAATAAGTATATTTATTATAGTTCTATCGATAATAACTGCATAATATGGGTAATAATGCATGCTATATTGATGATAATAAAAGTAATACGTATATTTATTATAGTTCTAGCTATAATAACTGCATAATATGGGTAATAATGCATGTTATATTGATAATAATATAAGTAATAAGTATAATTATTACAGTTCCAGCGATGAGAACTGCATTATATGGGTCATAATGGATGTTATATTGATAATATCGGGAGTAATTAGTATAATTATTACAGTCCTAGCGATAATACTAGTAAAATATGGCTAAGAGTACCTGTTGTATTGATAATAATAAAAGTAATAAGTATATTTATTATACTTCTGTCGATAATAACTGCATTATATGGCTAATAGTGCATGTTATATTGATAATAATATAAGTAATGAGTATAATTATTACAGTTCTAGCGATAATAACTCCATTATATGGGTAATAATGCATGTTATATTGATAATAATATAAGTAATAAGTATAATTATTACAGTTCCAGCGATGAGAACTGCATTATATGGGTAATAATGGATGTTATATTGATAATATCGGGAGTAATAAGTATAATTATTACAGTCCTAGCGATAATATTAGTAAAATATGGCTAAGAGTGCCTGTTATATTGATAATAATAAAAGTAATAAGTATATTTATTATACTTCTGTCGATAATAACTGCATTATATGGGTAATAATGCATGTTATATTGATAATAATAAAAGTAATAAGAATATTTATTATAGTTCTATCGATAATAACTGCATTATATGCGTAATAATGCATGTTATATTGATGATAAAAAAAGTAATACGTATATTTATTATAGTTCTAGCTATAATAACTGCATAATATGGGTAATAATGCATGCTATATTGATGATAATAAAAGTAATACGTATATTTATTATAGTTCTAGCTATAATAACTGCATAATATGGGTAATAATGCATGCTATATTGATGATAATAAAAGTAATACGTATATTTATTATAGTTCTAGCTATAATAACTGCATAATATGGGTAATAATGCATGTTATATTGATAATAATATAAGTAATAAGTATAATTATTACAGTTCTAGCGATAATAACTCCATTATATGGGTAATAATGCATGTTATATTGATAATAATATAAGTAATGAGTATAATTATTACAGTTCTAGCGATAATAACTCCTTTATATGGGTAATAATGCATGTTATATTGATAATAATATAAGTAATAAGTATAATTATTACAGTTCTAGCGATAATAACTCCATTATATGGGTAATAATGCATGTCATATTGATAATATCGGGAGTAATAGGTATAATTATTATAGTTCTAGCGATAATAATTGTACAATATGGCTAATAGTGCATGTTATATTGATAATAATAAAAGTAATGAGTATATTTATTATAGTTCTATCGATAATAACTGCATAATATGGGTAATAATGCATGTTATATTGATGATAATGAAAGTAGTACGTATATTTATTACAGTTCTATCGATAATAACTGCATTATATGGGTAATAATGCATGTTATATTGATAATAATATAAGTAATGAGTATAATTATTACACTTCGAGCGATAATAACTCCATTATATGGGTAATAATGCATGTTATATTGATAATAATATAAGTAATAAGTATAATTATTACAGTTCTAGCGATAATAACTGCATAATATGGGTAATAATGCACGCTATATTGCTAATAATATAAGTAATAAGTATAATTATTACAGTTCTAGCGATAATAACTGCATTATATGGGTAATAATGCATGTTATATTGATAATAATATAAGTAATGAGTATATTTATTACAGTTCTATCGATAATAACTGCATAATATGGGTAATAATGCATGTTATATTGATGACAATAAAAGTAATACGTATATTTATTATAGTTCTAGCGATAATAACTGCATAACATGGGTAATAATGCATGTGATATTGATAATATCGGGAGTAATAAGCATAATTATTACAGTTCTAGCGATAATAACTCCATTATATGGGTAATAATGCATGTTATATTGATAATAATATAAGTAATAAGTATATTTATTACAGTTCTATCGATAATAACTGCATTATATGGGTAATAATGCATGTTATATTGATAATAATAAAAGTAATAAGTATAATTATTATAGTTCTAGCTATAATAATTGTACAATATCGCTAATAGTGCATGTTATATTGATAATAATAAAAGTAATAAGTATAATTATTACAGTTCTAGCGCTAATAACCCCATTATATGGGTAATAATGCATGTCATATTGATAATATCGGGAGTAATAAGTATAATTATTACAGTTCCAGCGATGAGAACTGCATTATATGGGTAATAATGGATGTTATATTGATAATATCGGGAGTAATAAGTATAATTATTACAGTCCTAGCGATAATACTAGTAAAATATGGCTAAGAGTGCCTGTTATATTGATAATAATAAAAGTAATAAGTATATTTATTATACTTCTGTCGATAATAACTGCATTATATGGGTAATAATGCATGTTATATTGATAATAATAAAAGTAATAAGAATATTTATTATAGTTCTATCGATAATAACTGCATTATATGCGTAATAATGCATGTTATATTGATGATAAAAAAAGTAATACGTATATTTATTATAGTTCTAGCTATAATAACTGCATAATATGGGTAATAATGCATGCTATATTGATGATAATAAAAGTAATACGTATATTTATTATAGTTCTAGCTATAATAACTGCATAATATGGGTAATAATGCATGCTATATTGATGATAATAAAAGTAATACGTATATTTATTATAGTTCTAGCTATAATAACTGCATAATATGGGTAATAATGCATGTTATATTGATAATAATATAAGTAATAAGTATAATTATTACAGTTCTAGCGATAATAACTCCATTATATGGGTAATAATGCATGTTATATTGATAATAATATAAGTAATGAGTATAATTATTACAGTTCTAGCGATAATAACTCCTTTATATGGGTAATAATGCATGTTATATTGATAATAATATAAGTAATAAGTATAATTATTACAGTTCTAGCGATAATAACTCCATTATATGGGTAATAATGCATGTCATATTGATAATATCGGGAGTAATAGGTATAATTATTATAGTTCTAGCGATAATAATTGTACAATATGGCTAATAGTGCATGTTATATTGATAATAATAAAAGTAATGAGTATATTTATTATAGTTCTATCGATAATAACTGCATAATATGGGTAATAATGCATGTTATATTGATGATAATGAAAGTAGTACGTATATTTATTACAGTTCTATCGATAATAACTGCATTATATGGGTAATAATGCATGTTATATTGATAATAATATAAGTAATGAGTATAATTATTACACTTCGAGCGATAATAACTCCATTATATGGGTAATAATGCATGTTATATTGATAATAATATAAGTAATAAGTATAATTATTACAGTTCTAGCGATAATAACTGCATAATATGGGTAATAATGCACGCTATATTGCTAATAATATAAGTAATAAGTATAATTATTACAGTTCTAGCGATAATAACTGCATTATATGGGTAATAATGCATGTTATATTGATAATAATATAAGTAATGAGTATATTTATTACAGTTCTATCGATAATAACTGCATAATATGGGTAATAATGCATGTTATATTGATGACAATAAAAGTAATACGTATATTTATTATAGTTCTAGCGATAATAACTGCATAACATGGGTAATAATGCATGTGATATTGATAATATCGGGAGTAATAAGCATAATTATTACAGTTCTAGCGATAATAACTCCATTATATGGGTAATAATGCATGTTATATTGATAATAATATAAGTAATAAGTATATTTATTACAGTTCTATCGATAATAACTGCATAATATGGGTAGTAATGCATGTTATATTGATAATAATAAAAGTAATAAGAATATTTATTATAGTTCTATCGATAATAACTGCATAATATGGGTAATAATGCATGCTATATTGATGATAATAAAAGTAATACGTATATTTATTATAGTTCTAGCTATAATAACTGCATAATATGGGTAATAATGCATGTTATATTGATAATAATATAAGTAATGAGTATAATTATTACAGTTCTAGCGATAATAACTCCATTATATGGGTAATAATGCATGTTATATTGATAATAATATAAATAATAAGTATAATTATTACAGTTCTAGCGATAATAACTGCATAATATGGGTAATAATGCACGCTATATTGCTAATAATATAAGTAATAAGTATAATTATTACAGTTCTAGCGATAATAACTGCATAATATGGGTAATAATGCATGTAATATTGATAATATCGGGAGTAATAAGTATAATTATTACAGTTCTAGCGATAATAACTCCATTATATGGGTAATAATGCATGTTATATTGATAATAATATAAGTAATAAGTATAATTATTACAGTTCTAGCGATAATAACTGCATTATATGGGTAATAATGCATGTTATATTGATAATAATAAAAGTAATAAGTATAATTATTATAGTTCTAGCTATAATAATTGTACAATATCGCTAATAGTGCATGTTATATTGATAATAATAAAAGTAATAAGTATAATTATTACAGTTCTAGCGCTAATAACCCCATTATATGGGTAATAATGCATGTCATATTGATAATATCGGGAGTAATAAGTATAATTATTACAGTTCCAGCGATGAGAACTGCATTATATGGGTAATAATGGATGTTATATTGATAATATCGGGAGTAATAAGTATAATTATTACAGTCCTAGCGATAATACTAGTAAAATATGGCTAAGAGTGCCTGTTATATTGATAATAATAAAAGTAATAAGTATATTTATTATACTTCTGTCGATAATAACTGCATTATATGGCTAATAGTGTATGTTATATTGATAATAATATAAGTAATAAGTATAATTATTACAGTTCTAGCGATAATAACTCCATTATATGGATAATAATGCATGTCATATTGATAATATCGGGAGTAATAAGTATAATTATTATAGTTCTAGCGATAATAATTGTACAATATGGCTAATAGTGCATGTTATATTGATAATAATAAAAGTAATGAGTATATTTATTATAGTTCTATCGATAATAACTGCATAATATGGGTAATAAAGCATGTTATATTGATGATAATGAAAGTAGTACGTATATTTATTACAGTTCTATCGATAATAACTGCATAATATGGGTAGTAATGCATGTTATATTGATAATAATAAAAGTAATAAGTATATTTATTATAGTTCTATCGATAATAACTGCATAATATGGGTAATAATGCACGCTATATTGCTAATAATATAAGTAATAAGTATAATTATTACAGTTCTAGCGATAATAACTCCATTATATGGATAATAATGCATGTCATATTGATAATATCGGGAGTAATAAGTATAATTATTATAGTTCTAGCGATAATAATTGTACAATATGGCTAATAGTGCATGTTATATTGATAATAATAAAAGTAATGAGTATATTTATTATAGTTCTATCGATAATAACTGCATAATATGGGTAATAATGCATGTTATATTGATGATAATGAAAGTAGTACGTATATTTATTACAGTTCTATCGATAATAACTGCATAATATGGGTAGTAATGCATGCTATATTGATGATAATAAAAGTAATACGTATATTTATTATAGTTCTAGCTATAATAACTGCATAATATGGGTAATAATGCATGTTATATTGATAATAATATAAGTAATAAGTATATTTATTACAGTTCTATCGATAATAACTGCATAATATGGGTAATAATGCATGTTATATTGATGACAATAAAAGTAATACGTATATTTATTATAGTTCTAGCGATAATAACTGCATAACACGGATAATAATGCATGTGATATTGATAATATCGGGAGTAATAAGCATAATTATTACAGTTCTAGCGATAATAACTCCATTATATGGGTAATAATGCATGTTATATTGATAATAATCTAAGTAATAAGTATATTTATTACAGTTCTATCGATAATAACTGCATAATATGGGTAGTAATGCATGTTATATTGATAATAATAAAAGTAATAAGTATATTTATTATAGTTCTATCGATAATAACTGCATAATATGGGTAATAATGCATGCTATATTGATGATAATAAAAGTAATACGTATATTTATTATAGTTCTAGCTATAATAACTGCATAATATGGGTAATAATGCATGTTATATTGATAATAATATAAGTAATAAGTATAATTATTACAGTTCTAGCGATAATAACTCCATTATATGGGTAATAATGCATGTTATATTGATAATAATATAAGTAATGAGTATAATTATTACAGTTCTAGCGATAATAACTCCATTATATGGGTAATAATGCATGTTATATTGATAATAATATAAGTAATAAGTATAATTATTACAGTTCTAGCGATAATAACTGCATAATATGGGTAATAATGCATGTAATATTGATAACATCGGGAGTAATAAGTATAATTATTACAGTTCTAGCGATAATAACTGCATAATATGGGTAATAATGCATGTCATATTGATAATATCGGGAGTAATAAGTATAATTATTACAGTTCCAGCGATGAGAACTGCATTATATGGGTCATAATGGATGTTATATTGATAATATCGGGAGTAATTAGTATAATTATTACAGTCCTAGCGATAATACTAGTAAAATATGGCTAAGAGTACCTGTTGTATTGATAATAATAAAAGTAATAAGTATATTTATTATACTTCTGTCGATAATAACTGCATTATATGGCTAATAGTGCATGTTATATTGATAATAATAAAAGTAATGAGTATATTTATTATAGTTCTATCGATAATAACTGCATAATATGGGTAATAATGCATGTTATATTGATGATAATGAAAGTAGTACGTATATATATTACAGTTCTATCGATAATAACTGCATAATATGGGTAGTAATGCATGTTATATTGATAATAATAAAAGTAATAAGTATATTTATTACAGTTCTATCGATAATAACTGCATAATATGGGTAATAATGCATGTTATATTGATGACAATAAAAGTAATACGTACATTTATTATAGTTCTAGCGATAATAACTGCATAACATGGGTAATAATGCATGTGATATTGATAATATCGAGAGTAATAAGTGTAATTATTACAGTTCTAGCGATAATAACTCCATTATATGGGTAATAATGCATGTTATATTGATAATAATATAAGTAATAAGTCTATTTATTACAGTTCTATCGATAATAACTGCATAATATGGGTAGTAATGCATGTTATATTGATAATAATAAAAGTAATAAGTATATTTATTATAGTTCTATCGATAATAACTGCATAATATGGGTAATAATGCATGCTATATTGATGATAATAAAAGTAATACGTATATTTATTATAGTTCTAGCTATAATAACTGCATAATATGGGTAATAATGCATGTTATATTGATAATAATATAAGTAATAAGTATAATTATTACAGTTCTAGCGATAATAACTCCATTATATGGATAATAATGCATGTCATATTGATAATATCGGGAGTAATAAGTATAATTATTATAGTTCTAGCGATAATAATTGTACAATATGGCTAATAGTGCATGTTATATTGATAATAATAAAAGTAATGAGTATATTTATTATAGTTCTATCGATAATAACTGCATAATATGGGTAATAAAGCATGTTATATTGATGATAATGAAAGTAGTACGTATATTTATTACAGTTCTATCGATAATAACTGCATAATATGGGTAGTAATGCATGTTATATTGATAATAATAAAAGTAATAAGTATATTTATTATAGTTCTATCGATAATAACTGCATAATATGGGTAATAATGCACGCTATATTGCTAATAATATAAGTAATAAGTATAATTATTACAGTTCTAGCGATAATAACTCCATTATATGGATAATAATGCATGTCATATTGATAATATCGGGAGTAATAAGTATAATTATTATAGTTCTAGCGATAATAATTGTACAATATGGCTAATAGTGCATGTTATATTGATAATAATAAAAGTAATGAGTATATTTATTATAGTTCTATCGATAATAACTGCATAATATGGGTAATAATGCATGTTATATTGATGATAATGAAAGTAGTACGTATATTTATTACAGTTCTATCGATAATAACTGCATAATATGGGTAGTAATGCATGCTATATTGATGATAATAAAAGTAATACGTATATTTATTATAGTTCTAGCTATAATAACTGCATAATATGGGTAATAATGCATGTTATATTGATAATAATATAAGTAATAAGTATAATTATTACAGTTCTAGCGATAATAACTCCATTATATGGGTAATAATGCATGTTATATTGATAATAATATAAGTAATGAGTATAATTATTACAGTTCTAGCGATAATAACTCCATTATATGGGTAATAATGCATGTTATATTGATAATAATATAAGTAATAAGTATAATTATTACAGTTCTATCGATAATAACTGCATAATATGGGTAATAATGCATGTTATATTGATGATAATGAAAGTAGTACGTATATTTATTACAGTTCTATCGATAATAACTGCATAATATGGGGAGTAATGCATGTTATATTGATAATAATAAAAGTAATAAGTATATTTATTATAGTTCTATCGATAAGAACTGCATAATATGGGTAATAATGCATGCTAAATTGGTGATAATAAAAGTAATACGTATATTTATTATAGTTCTAGCTATAATAACTGCATAATATGGGTAATAATGCATGTTATATTGATAATAATATAAGTAATAAGTATAATTATTACAGTTCTAGAGATAATAACTCCATTATATGGGTAATAATGCATGTTATATTGATAATAATATAAGTAATAAGTATAATTATTACAGTTCTAGCGATAATAACTCCATTATACGGATAATAATGCATGTCATATTGATAATATCGGGAGTAATAGGTATAATGATTATAGTTCTAGCGATAATAATTGTACAATATGGCTAATAGTGCATGTTATATTGATAATAATAAAAGTAATGAGTATATTTATTATAGTTCTATCGATAATAACTGCATAATATGGGTAATAATGCATGTTATATTGATGATAATGAAAGTAGTACGTATATTTATTACAGTTCTATCGATAATAACTGCATAATATGGGTAGTAATGCATGTTATATTGATAATAATAAAAGTAATAAGTATATTTATTATAGTTCTATCGATAATAACTGCATAATATGGGTAATAATGCATGCTATATTGATGATAATAAAAGTAATACGTATATTTATTATAGTTCTAGCTATAATAACTGCATAATATGGGTAATAATGCATGTTATATTGATAATAATATAAGTAATAAGTATAATTATCACAGTTCTAGCGATAATAACTCCATTATATGGGTAATAATGCATGTTATATTGATAATAATGTAAGTAATGAGTATAATTATTACAGTTCTAGCGATAATAATTCCATTATATGGGTAATAATGCATGTTATATTGATAATAATATAAGTAATAAGTATAATTATTACAGTTCTAGCGATAATAACTGCATAATATGGGTAATAATGCATGTAATATTGATAATATCGGGAGTAATAAGTATAATTATTACAGTTCTAGCGATAATAACTCCATTATATGGGTAATAATGCATGTTATATTGATAATAATATAAGTAATAAGTATAATTATTACAGTTCCAGCGATGAGAACTGCATTATATGGGTAATAATGGATGTTATATTGATAATATCGGGAGTAATAAGTATAATTATTACAGTCCTAGCGATAATATTAGTACAATATGGCTAAGAGTGCCTGTTATATTGATAATAATAAAAGTAATAAGTATATTTATTATACTTCTGTCGATAATAACTGCATTATATGGGTAATAATGCATGTTATATTGATAATAATAAAAGTAATAAGAATATTTATTATAGTTCTATCGATAATAACTGCATTATATGCGTAATAATGCATGTTATATTGATGATAAAAAAAGTAATACGTATATTTATTATAGTTCTAGCTATAATAACTGCATAATATGGGTAATAATGCATGTTATATTGATAATAATATAAGTAGTAAGTATAATTATTACAGTTCTTGCGATAATAACTGCATAACATGGGTAATAATGCATGTTATATTGATGATAATAAAAGTAATACGTATATTTATTATAGTTCTAGCGATAATAACTGCATTATATGGGTAATAATGCATGTTATATTGATAATAATATAAGTAATAAGTATATTTATTACAGTTCTATCGATAATAACTGCATAATATGGGTAATAATGCATGTTATATTGATGACAATAAAAGTAATACGTATATTTATTATAGTTCTAGCGATAATAACTGCATAACACGGATAATAATGCATGTGATATTGATAATATCAGGAGTAATAAGCATAATTATTACAGTTCTAGCGATAATAGCTCCATTATATGGGTAATAATGCATGTTATATTGATAATAATTTAAGTAATAAGTATATTTATTACAGTTCTATCGATAATAACTGCATAATATGGGTAGCAATGCATGTTATATTGATAATAATAAAAGTAATAAGTATATTTATTATAGTTCTATCGATAATAACTGCATAATATGGGTAATAATGCATGCTATATTGATGATAATAAAAGTAATACGTATATTTATTATAGTTCTAGCTATAATAACTGCATAATATGGGTAATAATGCATGCTATATTGATGATAATAAAAGTAATACGTATATTTATTATAGTTCTAGCTATAATAACTGCATAATATGGGTAATAATGCATGTTATATTGATAATAATATAAGTAATAAGTATAATTATTACAGTTCTAGCGATAATAACTCCATTATATGGGTAATAATGCATGTTATATTGATAACAATGTAAGTAATGAGTATAATTATTACAGTTCTAGCGATAATAATTCCATTATATGGGTAATAATGCATGTTATATTGATAATAATATAAGTAATAAGTATAATTATTACAGTTCCAGCGATGAGAACTGCATTATATGGGTAATAATGGATGTTATATTGATAATATCGGGAGTAATAAGTATAATTATTACAGTCCTAGCGATAATATTAGTACAATATGGCTAAGAGTGCCTGTTATATTGATAATAATAAAAGTAATAAGTATATTTATTACACTTCTGTCGATAATAACTGCATTATATGGGTAATAATGCATGTTATATTGATAATAATATAAGTAATGAGTATAATTATTACACTTCGAGCGATAATAACTCCATTATATGGGTAATAATGCATGTTATATTGATAATAATATAAGTAATAAGTATAATTATTACAGTTCTAGCGATAATAACTGCATAATATGGGTAATAATGCATGTTATATTGATAATAATATAAGTAATAAGTATAATTATTACAGTTCTAGAGATAATAACTGCATTATATGGGTAATAATGCATGTTATATTGATAATAATAAACGTAATAAGTATAATTATTATAGTTCTAGCTATAATAATTGTACAATATCGCTAATAGTGCATGTTATATTTATAATAATAAAAGTAATAAGTATAATTATTACAGTTCTAGCGCTAATAACCCCATTATATGGGTAATAATGCATGTCATATTGATAATATCGGGAGTAATAAGTATAATTATTACAGTTCCAGCGATGAGAACTGCATTATATGGGCAATAATGGATGTTATATTGATAATATCGGGAGTAATAAGTATAATTATTACAGTCCTAGCGATAATACTAGTAAAATATGGCTAAGAGTGCCTGTTATATTGATAATAATAAAAGTAATAAGTATATTTATTACAGTTCTATCGATAATAACTGCATAATATGGGTAATAATGCATGTTATATTGATGACAATAAAAGTAATACGTATATTTATTATAGTTCTAGCGATAATAACTGCATAACATGGGTAATAATGCATGTGATATTGATAATATCGGGAGTAATAAGTATAATTATTATAGTTCTAGCGATAATAACTCCATTATATGGGTAATAATGCATGTTATATTGATAATAATATAAGTAATAAGTTTATTTATTACAGTTCTATCGATAATAACTGCATAATATGGGTAGTAATGCATGTTATATTGATAATAATAAAAGTAATAAGTATATTTATTATAGTTCTATCGATAATAACTGCATAATATGGGTAATAATGCATGCTATATTGATGATAATAAAAGTAATACGTATATTTATTATAGTTCTAGCTATAATAACTGCATAATATGGGTAATAATGCATGTTATATTGATAATAATATAAGTAATAAGTATAATTATTACAGTTCTAGCGATAATAACTCCATTATATGGATAATAATGCATGTCATATTGATAATATCGGGAGTAATAAGTATAATTATTATAGTTCTAGCGATAATAATTGTACAATATGGCTAATAGTGCATGTTATATTGATAATAATAAAAGTAATGAGTATATTTATTATAGTTCTATCGATAATAACTGCATAATATGGGTAATAATGCATGTTATATTGATGATAATGAAAGTAGTACGTATATTTATTACAGTTCTATCGATAATAACTGCATAATATGGGTAGTAATGCATGTTATATTGATAATAATAAAAGTAATAAGTATATTTATTATAGTTCTATCGATAATAACTGCATAATATGGGTAATAATGCATGCTATATTGATGATAATAAAAGTAATACGTATATTTATTATAGTTCTAGCTATAATAACTGCATAATATGGGTAATAATGCATGTTATATTGATAATAATATAAGTAATAAGTATAATTATTACAGTTCTAGCGATAATAACTCCATTATATGGGTAATAATGCATGTTATATTGATAATAATGTAAGTAATGAGTATAATTATTACAGTTCTAGCGATAATAATTCCATTATATGGGTAATAATGCATGTTATATTGATAATAATATAAGTAATAAGTATAATTATTACAGTTCTAGCGATAATAACTGCATAATATGGGTAATAATGCATGTAATATTGATAATATCGGGAGTAATAAGTATAATTATTACAGTTCTAGCGATAATAACTCCATTATATGGGTAATAATGCATGTTATATTGATAATAATATAAGTAATAAGTATAATTATTACAGTTCCAGCGATGAGAACTGCAATATATGGGTAATAATGGATGTTATATTGATAATATCGGGAGTAATAAGTATAATTATTACAGTCCTAGCGATAATGTTAGTAAAATATGGCTAAGAGTGCCTGTTATATTGATAATAATAAAAGTAATAAGTATATTTATTATACTTCTGTCGATAATAACTGCATTATATGGGTAATAATGCATGTTATATTGATAATAATAAAAGTAATAAGAATATTTATTATAGTTCTATCGATAATAACTGCATTATATGCGTAATAATGCATGTTATATTGATAATAATGTAAGTAATGAGTATAATTATTACAGTTCTAGCGATAATAATTCCATTATATGGGTAATAATGCATGTTATATTGATAATAATATAAGTAATAAGTATAATTATTACAGTTCTAGCGATAATAACTGCATAATATGGGTAATAATGCATGTAATATTGATAATATCGGGAGTAATAAGTATAATTATTACAGTTCTAGCGATAATAACTCCATTATATGGGTAATAATGCATGTTATATTGATAATAATATAAGTAATAAGTATAATTATTACAGTTCCAGCGATGAGAACTGCAATATATGGGTAATAATGGATGCTATATTGATAATATCGGGAGTAATAAGTATAATTATTACAGTCCTAGCGATAATGTTAGTAAAATATGGCTAAGAGTGCCTGTTATATTGATAATAATAAAAGTAATAAGTATATTTATTATACTTCTGTCGATAATAACTGCATTATATGGGTAATAATGCATGTTATATTGATAATAATAAAAGTAATAAGAATATTTATTATAGTTCTATCGATAATAACTGCATTATATGCGTAATAATGCATGTTATATTGATGATAAAAAAAGTAATACGTATATTTATTATAGTTCTAGCTATAATAACTGCATAATATGGGTAATAATGCATGTTATATTGATAATAATATAAGTAATAAGTATAATTATTACAGTTCTAGCGATAATAACTGCATAACATGGGTAATAATGCATGTTATATTGATGATAATAAAAGTAATACGTATATTTATTATAGTTCTAGCGATAATAACTGCATTATATGGGTAATAATGCATGTTATATTGATAATAATATAAGTAATAAGTATATTTATTACAGTTCTATCGATAATAACTGCATAATATGGGTAATAATGCATGTTATATTGATGACAATAAAAGTAATACGTATATTTATTATAGTTCTAGCGATAATAACTGCATAACACGGATAATAATGCATGTGATATTGATAATATCGGGAGTAATAAGCATAATTATTACAGTTCTAGCGATAATAACTCCATTATATGGGTAATAATGCATGTTATATTGATAATAATTTAAGTAATAAGTATATTTATTACAGTTCTATCGATAATAACTGCATAATATGGGTAGCAATGCATGTTATATTGATAATAATAAAAGTAATAAGTATATTTATTACAGTTCTATCGATAATAACTGCATAATATGGGTAATAATGCATGTTATATTGATAATAATATAAGTAATAAGTATAATTATTACAGTTCTAGCGATAATAACTCCATTATATGGGTAATAATGCATGTTATATTGATAATAATATAAGTAATAAGTATAATTATTACAGTTCTAGCGATAATAACTGCATAATATGGGTAATAATGCATGTAATATTGATAATATCGGGAGTAATAAGTATAATTATTACAGTTCTATCGATAATAACTGCATAATATGGGTAATAATGCATGTCATATTGATAATATCGGGAGTAATAAGTATAATTATTACAGTTCCAGCGATGAGAACTGCATTATATGGGTCATAATGGATGTTATATTGATAATATCGGGAGTAATTAGTATAATTATTACAGTCCTAGCGATAATACTAGTAAAATATGGCTAAGAGTACCTGTTATATTGATAATAATAAAAGTAATAAGTATATTTATTATGGTTCTATCGATAATAACTGCATAATATGGGTAATAATGCATGTTATATTGATGATAATGAAAGTAGTACGTATATTTATTACAGTTCTAGCGATAATAACTCCATTATATGGGTAATAATGCATGTTATATTGATAATAATATAAGTAATAAGTATAATTATTACAGTTCTAGCGATAATAACTCCATTATATGGATAATAATGCATGTCATATTGATAATATCGGGAGTAATAGGTATAATTATTATAGTTCTAGCGATAATAATTGTACAATATGGCTAATAGTGCATGTTATATTGATAATAATAAAAGTAATGAGTATATTTATTATAGTTCTATCGATAATAACTGCATAATATGGGTAATAATGCATGTTATATTGATGATAATGAAAGTAGTACGTATATTTATTACAGTTCTATCGATAATAACTGCATAATATGGGTAGTAATGCATGTTATGTTGATAATAATAAAAGTAATAAGTATATTTATTATAGTTCTATCGATAATAACTGCATAATATGGGTAATAATGCATGCTATATTGATGATAATAAAAGTAATACGTATATTTATTATAGTTCTAGCTATAATAACTGCATAATATGGGTAATAATGCATGTTATATTGATAATAATATAAGTAATAAGTATAATTATTACAGTTCTAGCGATAATAACTCCATTATATGGGTAACAATGCATGTTATATTGATAATAATGTAAGTAATGAGTATAATTATTACAGTTCTAGCGATAATAATTCCATTATATGGGTAATAATGCATGTTATATTGATAATAATATAAGTAATAAGTATAATTATTACAGTTCTAGCGATAATAACTGCATAATATGGGTAATAATGCATGTAATATTGATAATATCGGGAGTAATAAGTATAATTATTACAGTTCTAGCGATAATAACTCCATTATATGGGTAATAATGCATGTTATATTGATAATAATATAAGTAATAAGTATAATTATTACAGTTCCAGCGATGAGAACTGCATTATATGGGTAATAATGGATGTTATATCGATAATATCGGGAGTAATAAGTATAATTATTACAGTCCTAGCGATAATATTAGTACAATATGGCTAAGAGTGCCTGTTATATTGATAATAATAAGAGTAATAAGTATATTTATTATACTTCTGTCGATAATAACTGCATTATATGGGTAATAATGCATGTTATATTGATAATAATATAAGTAATGAGTATAATTATTACACTTCGAGCGATAATAACTCCATTATATGGGTAATAATGCATGTTATATTGATAATAATATAAGTAATAAGTATAATTATTACAGTTCTAGCGATAATAACTGCATAATATGGGTAATAATGCATGTTATATTGATAATAATATAAGTAATAAGTATAATTATTACAGTTCTAGCGATAATAACTGCATTATATGGGTAATAATGCATGTTATATTGATAATAATAAAAGTAATAAGTATAATTATTATAGTTCTAGCTATAATAATTGTACAATATGGCTAATAGTGCATGTTATATTGATAATAATAAAAGTAATAAGAATATTTATTATAGTTCTATCGATAGTAACTGCATTATATGCGTAATAATGCATGTTATATTGATAATAATATAAGTAATAAGTATAATTATTACAGTTCTAGCGATAATAACTGCATTATATGCGTAATAATGCATGTTATATTGATAATATCGGGAGTAATAAGTATAATTATTACAGTTCCAGCGATAAGAACTGCATTATATGCGTAATAATGCATGTTATATTGATAATAATAAAAGTAATACGAATATTTATTATAGTTCTATCGATAATAACTGCATAATATGTGTAATAATGCATGTTATATTGATGATAATGAAAGTAGTAAGTATATTTATTACAGTTCTATTGGTAATAAATGCATAATATGTGTAATAATGCATGTTACATTTATCATAATAAAAGTACTAAGTATATTTATTATAGTTCTAGCGATTATAACTGCATAATATGGGTAATAATGCATGTTATATTGAGAATAATATAAGTAATAAATATAATTATTACAGTTCCAGCGATAATAACTGCATAATATGGACGATAATGCACGTTATATTGCTAATAGTATAAGTAATACGTATAATTATTACAGTTCTAGCGATAATAACTGCATTATATGGGTAATAATGCATGTTATATTGATAATAGTAAAAGTAATAAGTATATTTATTATAGTTCTATCGATAATAACTGCATTATATGCGTAATAATGCATGTTATATTGATAATAATATAAGTAATAAGTATAATTATTACAGTTCTAGCGATAATAACTCCATTATATGGGTAATAATGCATGTTATATTGATAATAATATAAGTGATGAGTATAATTATTACAGTTCTAGCGATAATAACTCCATTATATGGGTAATAATGCATGTTATATTGATAATAATATAAGTAATAAGTATCTTTATTACAGTTCTAGCGATAATAACTGCATAACATGGGTAATAATGCATGTGATATTGATAATATCTGGAGTGATAAGTATATTTATTACAGTTCTATCGATAATAACTGCATAATATGGGTAATAATGCATGTTATATTGATGATAATAAAAGTAATACGTATAATTATTATAGTTCCAGCGATAATAACTGCATAATATGGGTAATAATGCATGTTATATTGATGACAATAAAAGTAATACGTATATTTATTATAGTTCTAGCGATAATAACTGCATAATATGGGTATTATTGCATGTTATATTGATAATAATATAAGTAATAAGTATAATTATTACAGTTCTAGCGATAATAACTGCATAATATGGGTAATAATGCATGTCATATTGATAATATCGGGAGTAATAAGTATAATTATTACAGTTCCAGCGATGAGAACTGCATTATATGGGTCATAATGGATGTTATATTGATAATATCGGGAGTAATTAGTATAATTATTACAGTCCTAGCGATAATACTAGTAAAATATGGCTAAGAGTACCTGTTATATTGATAATAATAAAAGTAATAAGTATATTTATTATGGTTCTATCGATAATAACTGCATAATATGGGTAATAATGCATGTTATATTGATGATAATGAAAGTAGTACGTATATTTATTACAGTTCTAGCGATAATAACTCCATTATATGGGTAATAATGCATGTTATATTGATAATAATATAAGTAATAAGTATAATTATTACAGTTCTAGCGATAATAACTCCATTATATGGATAATAATGCATGTCATATTGATAATATCGGGAGTAATAGGTATAATTATTATAGTTCTAGCGATAATAATTGTACAATATGGCTAATAGTGCATGTTATATTGATAATAATAAAAGTAATGAGTATATTTATTATAGTTCTATCGATAATAACTGCATAATATGGGTAATAATGCATGTTATATTGATGATAATGAAAGTAGTACGTATATTTATTACAGTTCTATCGATAATAACTGCATAATATGGGTAGTAATGCATGTTATGTTGATAATAATAAAAGTAATAAGTATATTTATTATAGTTCTATCGATAATAACTGCATAATATGGGTAATAATGCATGCTATATTGATGATAATAAAAGTAATACGTATATTTATTATAGTTCTAGCTATAATAACTGCATAATATGGGTAATAATGCATGTTATATTGATAATAATATAAGTAATAAGTATAATTATTACAGTTCTAGCGATAATAACTCCATTATATGGGTAACAATGCATGTTATATTGATAATAATGTAAGTAATGAGTATAATTATTACAGTTCTAGCGATAATAATTCCATTATATGGGTAATAATGCATGTTATATTGATAATAATATAAGTAATAAGTATAATTATTACAGTTCTAGCGATAATAACTGCATAATATGGGTAATAATGCATGTAATATTGATAATATCGGGAGTAATAAGTATAATTATTACAGTTCTAGCGATAATAACTCCATTATATGGGTAATAATGCATGTTATATTGATAATAATATAAGTAATAAGTATAATTATTACAGTTCCAGCGATGAGAACTGCATTATATGGGTAATAATGGATGTTATATCGATAATATCGGGAGTAATAAGAATAATTATTACAGTCCTAGCGATAATATTAGTACAATATGGCTAAGAGTGCCTGTTATATTGATAATAATAAGAGTAATAAGTATATTTATTATACTTCTGTCGATAATAACTGCATTATATGGGTAATAATGCATGTTATATTGATAATAATATAAGTAATGAGTATAATTATTACACTTCGAGCGATAATAACTCCATTATATGGGTAATAATGCATGTTATATTGATAATAATATAAGTAATAAGTATAATTATTACAGTTCTAGCGATAATAACTGCATAATATGGGTAATAATGCATGTTATATTGATAATAATATAAGTAATAAGTATAATTATTACAGTTCTAGCGATAATAACTGCATTATATGGGTAATAATGCATGTTATATTGATAATAATAAAAGTAATAAGTATAATTATTATAGTTCTAGCTATAATAATTGTACAATATGGCTAATAGTGCATGTTATATTGATAATAATAAAAGTAATAAGAATATTTATTATAGTTCTATCGATAGTAACTGCATTATATGCGTAATAATGCATGTTATATTGATAATAATATAAGTAATAAGTATAATTATTACAGTTCTAGCGATAATAACTGCATTATATGCGTAATAATGCATGTTATATTGATAATATCGGGAGTAATAAGTATAATTATTACAGTTCCAGCGATAAGAACTGCATTATATGCGTAATAATGCATGTTATATTGATAATAATAAAAGTAATACGAATATTTATTATAGTTCTATCGATAATAACTGCATAATATGTGTAATAATGCATGTTATATTGATGATAATGAAAGTAGTAAGTATATTTATTACAGTTCTATTGGTAATAAATGCATAATATGTGTAATAATGCATGTTACATTTATCATAATAAAAGTACTAAGTATATTTATTATAGTTCTAGCGATTATAACTGCATAATATGGGTAATAATGCATGTTATATTGAGAATAATATAAGTAATAAATATAATTATTACAGTTCCAGCGATAATAACTGCATAATATGGACGATAATGCACGTTATATTGCTAATAGTATAAGTAATACGTATAATTATTACAGTTCTAGCGATAATAACTGCATTATATGGGTAATAATGCATGTTATATTGATAATAGTAAAAGTAATAAGTATATTTATTATAGTTCTATCGATAATAACTGCATTATATGCGTAATAATGCATGTTATATTGATAATAATATAAGTAATAAGTATAATTATTACAGTTCTAGCGATAATAACTCCATTATATGGGTAATAATGCATGTTATATTGATAATAATATAAGTGATGAGTATAATTATTACAGTTCTAGCGATAATAACTCCATTATATGGGTAATAATGCATGTTATATTGATAATAATATAAGTAATAAGTATCTTTATTACAGTTCTAGCGATAATAACTGCATAACATGGGTAATAATGCATGTGATATTGATAATATCTGGAGTGATAAGTATATTTATTACAGTTCTATCGATAATAACTGCATAATATGGGTAATAATGCATGTTATATTGATGATAATAAAAGTAATACGTATAATTATTATAGTTCCAGCGATAATAACTGCATAATATGGGTAATAATGCATGTTATATTGATGACAATAAAAGTAATACGTATATTTATTATAGTTCTAGCGATAATAACTGCATAATATGGGTATTATTGCATGTTATATTGATAATAATATAAGTAATAAGTATAATTATTACAGTTCTAGCGATAATAACTGCACTATATGGGTAATAATGCACGTTATATTGCTAATAATATAAGTAATAAATATAATTATTACAGTTCTAGCGATAATAGCTGTATTATATGGGTAATAATGCACGTTATATTGCTAATAATATAAGTAGTAAGTATAATTATTACAGTTCTAGCGATAATAACTGCATTATATGTGTAATAATGCATGTTATATTGATAATATTGGGAGTAATAAGTATATTTATTATAGTTCTAGCGATAATAACTGCATTATATGGGTAATAATTCACGTTATATTGCTAATAATATAAGTAATAAATATAATTATTACAGTGCTAGCGATAATACCTCCATTATATGGGTAATAATGCATGTTATATTGATAAAGATATAAGTAATAAGTATAATTATTACAGTTCTAGCGATAATAACTGCATAATATGGGTAATAATGCACGTTATATTGCTAATAATATAAGTAATGAGTACAATTATTACAGTTCTAGCGATAATAACTGCATTATATGGGTATTAATGCATGTTATATTGATAATAATATAAGTAATAAGTGTAATTATTACAGTTCTATCGATAATAACTGCATAATATGGGTAATAATGCATGTTATAATGATGATAATAAAAGTAATACGTATATTTATTATAGTTCCAGCGATAATAACTGCATAATATGGGTAATAATGCATGTTATATTGATAATAATATAAGTAATAAGTATAATTATTACAGTTCTAGCGATAATAACTGCATTATATGGGTAATAATGCACGTTATATTGCTAACAATATAAGTAATAAGTATAATTATTAAAGTTCTACCGATAATAACTGAGTTATATGGGTAAAAATGCATGTTATATTGATAATATTGGGAGTAATAGGTATATTTATTATGGTTCTAGAGATAATAATAGTAAAATATTGCAAATAGTGCATGTTATATTGATAATAATAAAAGTAATAAGTATATTTATTACAGTTCTATCGATAATAACTGCATAATATGGGTAATAATGCATGTTATATTGATGATATTAAAAGTAATACGTATATTTATTATAGTTCTAGCGATAATAACTGCATTATATGGGTAATAATGCACGTTATATTGCTAACAATATAAGTAATAAGTATAATTATTACAGTTCTAGCGATAACACCTGCATTATATGAGTAGAAATGCATGTTATATTGATAATATTGGGAGTAGTAAGTATATTTATTATGGTTCTAGAGACAATAACTGCATAATATGGGTAATAATGTATGTTATATTGATAATAATATAAGTAATAAGTATAATTATTACAGTTCTAGCGATAGTACCTCCATTATATGGGTAATAATGCATGTTATATTGATGATAATGAAAGTAATACGTATATTTATTATAGTTCTAGCGATAATAACTGCATAATATGGGTAATAACGCATGTTATATTGAGAATAATATAAGTAATAAGTATAATTATTACAGTTCTGGCGATAATAACTGCACTATATGGGTAACAATGAACGTCATATTGCTAATAGTATAAGTAATAAGTATAATTATTACAGTTCTCGCGATTATAACTGCATAATATGCTTAATAATGCATGTTATATTGATAATAATATAAGTAATAAGTATAATTATTACAGTTCTAGCGATAATACCTGCATTATATGGGCAATAATGCATGTTATATTGATATATATCGGGAGTAATAAGCATAATTATTATAGTTCTAGCGATAATAATAGTGAAATATGGCAAATAGTGCATGTTATGTTGATAATAATAAAAGTAATAAGTATATTTATTACAGTTCTATCGATAATAACTGCATAATATGGGTAATAATGCATGTTATATTGATGATAATAAAAGTAATACGTATGTTTATTATAGTTCTAGCGATAATAACTGCATTATATGGGTAATAATGCACGTTATATTGCTAACAATATAAGTAATAAGTATAATTATTACAGTTCTAGCGATAATACCTGGATTATATGAGTGGAAATGCATGTTATATTGATAATATTGGGAGTAATAAGTATATTTATTATGGTTCTAGAGATAATAACTGCATAATATGGGTAATAATGTATGTTATATTGATAATAATATAAGTAATAAGTTTAATTATTACAGTTCTAGCGATAATACCTCCATTATATGGGTCATAATGCATGTTATATTGATGATAATGAAAGTAATACGTATGTTTATTATAGTTCTAGCGATAATAACTGCATTATATGGGTAATAATGCACGTTATATTGCTAACAATATAAGTAATAAGTATAATTATTACAGTTCTAGCGATAATAACTGCATAATATGGGTAATAATGCATGTTATATTGATAATAATATAAGTAATAAGTAAAATTCTCACAGTTCTAGCGATAATAACTGCATTATATGGGTAATAATGCACGTTACATTGCTAATAATATAAGTAATAAGTATAATTATTACAGTTCTAGCGATAATAACTGCATTATATGGGTAATAATGCATGTTATATTGATAATATCGGGAGTAATAAGTATAATTATTACAGTTCTAGCGATAATACCTCCATTATATGGGTAATAATGCGTGTTATATTGAGAATAATATAAGTATAAAGTATAATTATTACAGTTCTAGCGATAATAACTGCAATTTATGGGTAATAATGCACGTTATATTGCTAATAATATAAGTAATAAGTATAATTATTACAGTTCTAGCGATAATAACTGTATTATATGGTTAATAATGCATGTTATATTGATGATAATGAAAGTAGTAAGTATATTTATTATAGTTCTAGCGATAATAACTGCACTATATGCGTAATAAGGCATGTTATATTAATAATATCGGGAGTAATAAGTATAATTATTATAGTTCTAGCGCTAACAATAGTAAAATATGGCTAATAGTGCATGTTATATTGATAATAGTAAAAGTAATAAGTATATTTATTACAGTTCTATCGATAATAACTGCATAATATGGGTAATAATGCATGTTATATTCATGATAATAAAAGTAATACGTATATTTATTATAGTTCTAGCGATAATAACTGCATTATATGGGTAATAATGCACGTTATATTGCTAATAATATAAGTAATAAGTATAATTATTACAGTTCTTGCGATTATAACTGCATTATATGGGTAATAATGCATGTTATATTGATAATATCGGGAGTAATAAGTATAATTTTTATAGTTCTAGCGATAATAATAGTAAAATATGGCAAATAGTGCATGTTATATTGATAATAATAAAAGTAATAAGTATATTTATTATCGTTCTATCGATAATAACTGCATAATATGGGTAATAATGCATGTTACATTGATGATAATGAAAGTAGTAAGTATATTTATTACAGTTCTAGCGATAATAACTGCATTATATGCGTAATAAGGCATGTTATATTGATAATATCGGGAGTAATAAGTATAATTATTATAGTTCTAGCGATAATAATAGTAAAATATGGCTAATAGTGCATGTTATATTGATAATAGTGAAAGTAATAAGTATATTTATTACAGTTCTATCGATAATAACTGCATAATATGGGTAATAATGCATGTTATATTGATGATAATAAAAGCAATACGTATATTTATTATAGTTCTAGCGATAAAAACTGCATAATATGGGTAATAATGCATGTTATATTGATAATAATATAAGTAATAAGTATAATTATTACAGTTCTAGCGATAATAACTGCATTATATGGGTAATAATGCATGTTACATTGATAATATTGGGAGTAATAAGTGTATTTATTATAGTTCTAGCGATAATAACTGCATAATATGGGTAATAATGCATGTTATATTGATAATAATATAAGTAATAAGTATAATTATTACAGTTCTAGCGATAATACCTCCATTATATGGGTAATAATGCGTGTTATATTGATGATAATAAAAGTAATACGTATATTTATTATAGTTCTAGCGATAATAACTGCATAATATGGGTAATAATGCATGTTATATTGATGATAATAAAAGTAATACGTATATTTATTATAATTCTAGCGATAAAAACTGCATAATATGGGTAATAATGCATGTTATATTGATAACAATATAAGTAATAAGTATAATTATTACAGTTCTAGCGATAATAACTGCATTATATGGGTAATAATGCATGTTATATTGAGAATAATATAAGTAATAAGTATAATTATTACAGTTCTAGCGATAATAACTGCAATTTATGGGTAATAATGCACGTTATATTGCTAATAATATAAGTAATAAGTATAATTATTACAGTCCTAGCGATAATAACTGTATTATATGGGTAATAATGCATGTTATATTGATAATATCGGGAGTAATAAGTACAATTATTATTGTTCTAGCGATAATAATAGTACAATATGGCTAATAGTGCATGTTATATTGATAATAATAAAAGTAATAAGTATATTTATTATCGTTCTATCGATAATAACTGCATAATATGGGTAATAATGCATGTTATATTGATGATAATGAAAGTAGTAAGTATATTTATTACAGTTCTAGCGATAATAACTGCATTATATGCGTAATAAGGCATGTTATATTGATAATATCGGGAGTAATAAGTATAATTATTATAGTTCTAGCGACAATAATAGTAAAATATGGCTAATAGTGCATGTTATATTGATAATAGTAAAAGTAGTAAGTAAATTTATTACAGTTCTATCGATAGTAACTGCATAATATGGGTAATAATGCATGTTATATTGCTAACAATATAAGTAATAAGTATAATTATTACAGTTCTAGCGATAATAACTGCATTATATGGGTAATAATGCACGTTATATTGCTAATAATATAAGTAATAAATATAATTATTACAGTTCTAGCGATAATAGCTGTATTATATGGGTAATAATGCACGTTATATTGCTAATAATATAAGTAGTAAGTATAATTATTACAGTTCTAGCGATAATAACTGCATTATATGTGTAATAATGCATGTTATATTGATAATATTGGGAGTAATAAGTATATTTATTATAGTTCTAGCGATAATAACTGCATTATATGGGTAATAATTCACGTTATATTGCTAATAATATAAGTAATAAATATAATTATTACAGTGCTAGCGATAATACCTCCATTATATGGGTAATAATGCATGTTATATTGATAAAGATATAAGTAATAAGTATAATTATTACAGTTCTAGCGATAATAACTGCATAATATGGGTAATAATGCACGTTATATTGCTAATAATATAAGTAATGAGTACAATTATTACAGTTCTAGCGATAATAACTGCATTATATGGGTATTAATGCATGTTATATTGATAATAATATAAGTAATAAGTGTAATTATTACAGTTCTATCGATAATAACTGCATAATATGGGTAATAATGCATGTTATAATGATGATAATAAAAGTAATACGTATATTTATTATAGTTCCAGCGATAATAACTGCATAATATGGGTAATAATGCATGTTATATTGATAATAATATAAGTAATAAGTATAATTATTACAGTTCTAGCGATAATAACTGCATTATATGGGTAATAATGCACGTTATATTGCTAACAATATAAGTAATAAGTATAATTATTAAAGTTCTACCGATAATAACTGAGTTATATGGGTAAAAATGCATGTTATATTGATAATATTGGGAGTAATAGGTATATTTATTATGGTTCTAGAGATAATAATAGTAAAATATTGCAAATAGTGCATGTTATATTGATAATAATAAAAGTAATAAGTATATTTATTACAGTTCTATCGATAATAACTGCATAATATGGGTAATAATGCATGTTATATTGATGATATTAAAAGTAATACGTATATTTATTATAGTTCTAGCGATAATAACTGCATTATATGGGTAATAATGCACGTTATATTGCTAACAATATAAGTAATAAGTATAATTATTACAGTTCTAGCGATAACACCTGCATTATATGAGTAGAAATGCATGTTATATTGATAATATTGGGAGTAGTAAGTATATTTATTATGGTTCTAGAGACAATAACTGCATAATATGGGTAATAATGTATGTTATATTGATAATAATATAAGTAATAAGTATAATTATTACAGTTCTAGCGATAATACCTCCATTATATGGGTAATAATGCATGTTATATTGATGATAATGAAAGTAATACGTATATTTATTATAGTTCTAGCGATAATAACTGCATAATATGGGTAATAACGCATGTTATATTGAGAATAATATAAGTAATAAGTATAATTATTACAGTTCTGGCGATAATAACTGCACTATATGGGTAACAATGAACGTCATATTGC
This sequence comes from Megachile leachella, assembly GCA_963576845.1. Classification (NCBI taxonomy): domain Eukaryota; kingdom Metazoa; phylum Arthropoda; class Insecta; order Hymenoptera; family Megachilidae; genus Megachile; species Megachile leachella. The sequence continues at coordinate 201,936 of CAUYWW010000027.1, read as the reverse complement.
TAATAGTATAAGTAATAAGTATAATTATTACAGTTCTCGCGATTATAACTGCATAATATGCTTAATAATGCATGTTATATTGATAATAATATAAGTAATAAGTATAATTATTACAGTTCTAGCGATAATACCTGCATTATATGGGCAATAATGCATGTTATATTGATATATATCGGGAGTAATAAGCATAATTATTATAGTTCTAGCGATAATAATAGTGAAATATGGCAAATAGTGCATGTTATGTTGATAATAATAAAAGTAATAAGTATATTTATTACAGTTCTATCGATAATAACTGCATAATATGGGTAATAATGCATGTTATATTGATGATAATAAAAGTAATACGTATGTTTATTATAGTTCTAGCGATAATAACTGCATTATATGGGTAATAATGCACGTTATATTGCTAACAATATAAGTAATAAGTATAATTATTACAGTTCTAGCGATAATACCTGGATTATATGAGTGGAAATGCATGTTATATTGATAATATTGGGAGTAATAAGTATATTTATTATGGTTCTAGAGATAATAACTGCATAATATGGGTAATAATGTATGTTATATTGATAATAATATAAGTAATAAGTTTAATTATTACAGTTCTAGCGATAATACCTCCATTATATGGGTAATAATGCATGTTATATTGATGATAATGAAAGTAATACGTATGTTTATTATAGTTCTAGCGATAATAACTGCATTATATGGGTAATAATGCACGTTATATTGCTAACAATATAAGTAATAAGTATAATTATTACAGTTCTAGCGATAATAACTGCATAATATGGGTAATAATGCATGTTATATTGATAATAATATAAGTAATAAGTAAAATTCTCACAGTTCTAGCGATAATAACTGCATTATATGGGTAATAATGCACGTTACATTGCTAATAATATAAGTAATAAGTATAATTATTACAGTTCTAGCGATAATAACTGCATTATATGGGTAATAATGCATGTTATATTGATAATATCGGGAGTAATAAGTATAATTATTACAGTTCTAGCGATAATACCTCCATTATATGGGTAATAATGCGTGTTATATTGAGAATAATATAAGTAATAAGTATAATTATTACAGTTCTAGCGATAATAACTGCAATTTATGGGTAATAATGCACGTTATATTGCTAATAATATAAGTAATAAGTATAATTATTACAGTTCTAGCGATAATAACTGTATTATATGGTTAATAATGCATGTTATATTGATGATAATGAAAGTAGTAAGTATATTTATTATAGTTCTAGCGATAATAACTGCACTATATGCGTAATAAGGCATGTTATATTAATAATATCGGGAGTAATAAGTATAATTATTATAGTTCTAGCGCTAACAATAGTAAAATATGGCTAATAGTGCATGTTATATTGATAATAGTAAAAGTAATAAGTATATTTATTACAGTTCTATCGATAATAACTGCATAATATGGGTAATAATGCATGTTATATTCATGATAATAAAAGTAATACGTATATTTATTATAGTTCTAGCGATAATAACTGCATTATATGGGTAATAATGCACGTTATATTGCTAATAATATAAGTAATAAGTATAATTATTACAGTTCTTGCGATTATAACTGCATTATATGGGTAATAATGCATGTTATATTGATAATATCGGGAGTAATAAGTATAATTTTTATAGTTCTAGCGATAATAATAGTAAAATATGGCAAATAGTGCATGTTATATTGATAATAATAAAAGTAATAAGTATATTTATTATCGTTCTATCGATAATAACTGCATAATATGGGTAATAATGCATGTTACATTGATGATAATGAAAGTAGTAAGTATATTTATTACAGTTCTAGCGATAATAACTGCATTATATGCGTAATAAGGCATGTTATATTGATAATATCGGGAGTAATAAGTATAATTATTATAGTTCTAGCGATAATAATAGTAAAATATGGCTAATAGTGCATGTTATATTGATAATAGTGAAAGTAATAAGTATATTTATTACAGTTCTATCGATAATAACTGCATAATATGGGTAATAATGCATGTTATATTGATGATAATAAAAGCAATACGTATATTTATTATAGTTCTAGCGATAAAAACTGCATAATATGGGTAATAATGCATGTTATATTGATAATAATATAAGTAATAAGTATAATTATTACAGTTCTAGCGATAATAACTGCATTATATGGGTAATAATGCATGTTACATTGATAATATTGGGAGTAATAAGTGTATTTATTATAGTTCTAGCGATAATAACTGCATAATATGGGTAATAATGCATGTTATATTGATAATAATATAAGTAATAAGTATAATTATTACAGTTCTAGCGATAATACCTCCATTATATGGGTAATAATGCGTGTTATATTGATGATAATAAAAGTAATACGTATATTTATTATAGTTCTAGCGATAATAACTGCATAATATGGGTAATAATGCATGTTATATTGATGATAATAAAAGTAATACGTATATTTATTATAATTCTAGCGATAAAAACTGCATAATATGGGTAATAATGCATGTTATATTGATAACAATATAAGTAATAAGTATAATTATTACAGTTCTAGCGATAATAACTGCATTATATGGGTAATAATGCATGTTATATTGAGAATAATATAAGTAATAAGTATAATTATTACAGTTCTAGCGATAATAACTGCAATTTATGGGTAATAATGCACGTTATATTGCTAATAATATAAGTAATAAGTATAATTATTACAGTCCTAGCGATAATAACTGTATTATATGGGTAATAATGCATGTTATATTGATAATATCGGGAGTAATAAGTACAATTATTATTGTTCTAGCGATAATAATAGTACAATATGGCTAATAGTGCATGTTATATTGATAATAATAAAAGTAATAAGTATATTTATTATCGTTCTATCGATAATAACTGCATAATATGGGTAATAATGCATGTTATATTGATGATAATGAAAGTAGTAAGTATATTTATTACAGTTCTAGCGATAATAACTGCATTATATGCGTAATAAGGCATGTTATATTGATAATATCGGGAGTAATAAGTATAATTATTATAGTTCTAGCGACAATAATAGTAAAATATGGCTAATAGTGCATGTTATATTGATAATAGTAAAAGTAGTAAGTAAATTTATTACAGTTCTATCGATAGTAACTGCATAATATGGGTAATAATGCATGTTATATTGCTAACAATATAAGTAATAAGTATAATTATTACAGTTCTAGCGATAATAACTGTATTATATGGGCAATAATGCATGTTATATTGATAATATCGGGAGTAATAAGTACAATTATTATAGGTCTAGCGATAATAATAGTACAATATGGCTAATAGTGCATGTTATATTGATAATAATGAAAGTAATAAGTATATTTATTATCGTTCTATCGATAATAACTGCATAATATGGGTAATAATGCATGTTATATTGATGATAATAAAAGCAATACGTATATTTATTATAGTTCTAGCGATAAAAACTGCATAATATGGGTAATAATGCATGTTATATTGATAATAATATAAGTAATAAGTATAATTATTACAGTTCTAGCGATAATAACTGCATTATATGGGTAATAATGCATGTTACATTGATAATATTGGGAGTAATAAGTGTATTTATTATAGTTCTAGCGATAATAACTGCATAATATGGGTAATAATGCATGTTATATTGATAATAATATAAGTAATAAGTATAATTATTACAGTTCTAGCGATAATACCTCCATTATATGGGTAATAATGCGTGTTATATTGATGATCATAAAAGTAATACGTATATTTATTATAGTTCTAGCGATAATAACTGCATAATATGGGTAATAATGCATGTTATATTGATGATAATAAAAGTAATACGTATATTTATTATAGTTCTAGCGATAAAAACTGCATAATATGGGTAATAATGCATGTTATATTGATAATAGTAAAAGTAATAAGTACATTTATTACAGTTCTATCGATAATAACTGCATAATATGGGTAATAATGCATGTTATATTGCTAACAATATAAGTAATAAGTATGATTATTACAGTCCTAGCGATAATAACTGTATTATATTTGTAATAATGCATGTTATATTGATAATATCGGGAGTAATAAGTACAATTATTATTGTTCTAGCGATAATAATAGTACAATATGGCTAATAGTGCATGTTATATTGATAATAATAAAAGTAATAAGTATATTTATTATCGTTCTATCGATAATAACTGCATAATATGGGTAATAATGCATGTTATATTGATGATAATGAAAGTAGTAAGTATATTTATTACAGTTCTAGCGATAATAACTGCACTATATGCGTAATAAGGCATGTTATATTGATAATACCGGGAGTAATAAGTATAATTATTATAGTTCTAGCGATAACAATAGTAAAATATGGCTAATAGTGCATGTTATATTGATAATAGTAAAAGTAATAAGTATATTTATTACAGTTCTATCGATAATAACTGCATAATATGGGTAATAATGCATGTTATATTGATGATAATAAAAGTAATACGTATATTTATTATAGTTCTAGCGATAATAACTGCATTATATGGGTAATAATGCACGTTATATTGCTAATAATATAAGTAATAAGTATAATTATTACAGTTCTAGCGGTTATAACTGCCTTATATGGGTAATAATGCATGTTATATTGATAATATCGGGAGTAATAAGTATAATTTTTAAAGTTCTAGCGATAATAATAGTAAAATATGGCAAATAGTGCATGTTACATTGATAATAATAAAAGTAATAAGTATATTTATTACAGTTCTATCGATAATAACTGCATAATATGGGTAATAATGCATGTTATATTCATGATAATAAAAGTAATACGTATATTTATTATAGTTCTAGCGATAAAAACTGCATAATATGGGTAATAATGCATGTTATATTGATAACAATATAAGTAATAAGTATAATTATTACAGTTCTAGCGATAATAACTGCATTATATGGGTAATAATGCATGTTATATTGATAATAATATAAGTAATAAGTATAATTATTACAGTTCTAGCGATAATAACTGCAATTTATGGGTAATAATGCACGTTATATTGCTAATAATATAAGTAATAAGAATAATTATTACAGTCCTAGCGATAATAACTGTATTATATGGGTAATAATGCATGTTATATTGATAATAATAAAAGTAATAAATATATTTATTATCGTTCTATCGATAATAACTGCATAATATGGGTAATAATGCATGTTATTTTGATAATAATATAAGTAATAAGTATATTTATTACAGTTCTATCGATAATAACTTCTTAATATGGGTAATAATGCATGTTATATTGATGATAATGAAAGTAGTAAGTATATTTATTACAGTTCTAGCGATAATAACTACATAATATGGGTAATAATGCATGTTATATTGAGAATAATATGAGTAATAAGTATAATTATTATAGTTCTAGCGATAATAATAGTAAAATATGGCAAATAGTGCATGTTATGTTCATAATAATAATAAAAGTAATAAGTATATTTATTACAGTTCTATCGATAATAACTGCATAATATGGGTAATAATGCATGTTATATTGATGATAATAAAAGTAATACGTATATTTATTATAGTTCTAGCGATAAAAACTGCATAATATGGGTAATAATGCATGTTATATTGATAACAATATAAGTAATAAGTATAATTATTACAGTTCTAGCGATAATAACTGCATTATATGGGTAATAATGCACGTTATATTGCTAATAGTATAAGTAATAAGTATAATTATTACAGTCCTAGCGATAATAACTGTATTATATGGGTAATAATGCATGTTATATTGATAATATCGGGAGTAATAAGTACAATTATTATTGTTCTAGCGATAATAATAGTACAATATGGCTAATAGTGCATGTTATATTGATAATAATAAAAGTAATAAGTATATTTATTATCGTTCTATCGATAATAACTGCATAATATGGGTAATAATGCATGTTATATTGATGATAATGAAAGTAGTAAGTATATTTATTACAGTTCTAGCGATAATAACTGCATTATATGCGTAATAAGGCATGTTATATTGATAATATCGGGAGTAATAAGTATAATTATTATAGTTCTAGCGGTAATAATAGTAAAATATGGCAAATAGTGCATGTTATGTTGATAATAATAAAAGTAATAAGTATATTTATTACAGTGCTATCGATAATAACTGCATAATATGGGTAATAATGCATGTTATATTGATGATAATAAAAGTAATACGTATATTTATTATAGTTCTAGCGATAAAAACTGCATAATATGGGTAATAATGCATGTTATATTGATGATAATAAAAGTAATACGTATATTTATTATAGTTCTAGCGATAATAACTGCATAATATGGGTAATAATGCATGTTATATTGATAATAATATAAGTAATAAGTATATTTATTACAGTTCTATCGATAATAACTTCTTAATATGGGTAATAATGCATGTTATATTGATGATAATGAAAGTAGTAAGTATATTTATTACAGATCTAGCGATAATAACTGCATAATATGGCAAATAATGCATGTTATATTGATAATAATATAAGTAATAAGTATAATTATTACAGTCCTAGCGATAATAACTGTATTATATGGGTAATAATGCATGTTATATTGATAATATCGGGAGTAATAAGTACAATTATTATTGTTCTAGCGATAATAATAGTACAATATGGCTAATAGTGCATGTTATATTGATAATAATAAAAGTAATAAGTATATTTGTTATCGTTCTATCGATAATAACTGCATAATATGGGTAATAATGCATGTTATATTGATGATAATGAAAGTAGTAAGTATATTTATTACAGTTCTAGCGATAATAACTGCATTATATGCGTAATAAGGCATGTTATATTGATAATATCGGGAGTAATAAGTATAATTATTATAGTTCTAGCGACAATAATAGTAAAATATGGCTAATAGTGCATGTTATATTGATAATAGTAAAAGTAATAAGTACATTTATTACAGTTCTATCGATAATAACTGCATAATATGGGTAATAATGCATGTTATATTGATGATAATAAAAGTAATACGTATATTTATTATAGTTCTAGCGATAGTAACTGCATTATATGGGTAATAATGCACGTTATATTGCTAATAATATAAGTAAAAAGTATAATTATTACCGTCCTAGCGATAATAACTGTATTATATGGGTAATAATGCATGTTATGATGATAATATCGGTAGTAATAAGTACAATTATTATATTTCTAGCGATAATAATAGTACAATATGGCTAATAGTGCATGTTATATTGACAATAATAAAAGTAATACGAATATTTATTATAGTTCTATCGATAATAACTGCATAATATGTGTAATAATGCATGTTATATTGATGATAATGAAAGTAGTAAGTATATTTATTACAGTTCTATTGGTAATAAATGCATAATATGTGTAATAATGCATGTTACATTTATCATAATAAAAGTACTAAGTATATTTATTATAGTTCTAGCGATTATAACTGCATAATATGGGTAATAATGCATGTTATATTGAGAATAATATAAGTAATAAATATAATTATTACAGTTCCAGCGATAATAACTGCATAATATGGACGATAATGCACGTTATATTGCTAATAGTATAAGTAATACGTATAATTATTACAGTTCTAGCGATAATAACTGCATTATATGGGTAATAATGCATGTTATATTGATAATAGTAAAAGTAATAAGTATATTTATTATAGTTCTATCGATAATAACTGCATTATATGGGTAATAATGCACGTTATATTGCTAATAATATAAGTAATAAATATAATTATTACAGTTCTAGCGATAATAGCTGTATTATATGGGTAATAATGCACGTTATATTGCTAATAATATAAGTAGTAAGTATAATTATTACAGTTCTAGCGATAATAACTGCATTATATGTGTAATAATGCATGTTATATTGATAATATTGGGAGTAATAAGTATATTTATTATAGTTCTAGCGATAATAACTGCATTATATGGGTAATAATTCACGTTATATTGCTAATAATATAAGTAATAAATATAATTATTACAGTGCTAGCGATAATACCTCCATTATATGGGTAATAATGCATGTTATATTGATAAAGATATAAGTAATAAGTATAATTATTACAGTTCTAGCGATAATAACTGCATAATATGGGTAATAATGCACGTTATATTGCTAATAATATAAGTAATGAGTACAATTATTACAGTTCTAGCGATAATAACTGCATTATATGGGTATTAATGCATGTTATATTGATAATAATATAAGTAATAAGTGTAATTATTACAGTTCTATCGATAATAACTGCATAATATGGGTAATAATGCATGTTATAATGATGATAATAAAAGTAATACGTATATTTATTATAGTTCCAGCGATAATAACTGCATAATATGGGTAATAATGCATGTTATATTGATAATAATATAAGTAATAAGTATAATTATTACAGTTCTAGCGATAATAACTGCATAATATGGGTAATAATGCATGTCATATTGATAATATCGGGAGTAATAAGTATAATTATTACAGTTCCAGCGATGAGAACTGCATTATATGGGTCATAATGGATGTTATATTGATAATATCGGGAGTAATTAGTATAATTATTACAGTCCTAGCGATAATACTAGTAAAATATGGCTAAGAGTACCTGTTATATTGATAATAATAAAAGTAATAAGTATATTTATTATGGTTCTATCGATAATAACTGCATAATATGGGTAATAATGCATGTTATATTGATGATAATGAAAGTAGTACGTATATTTATTACAGTTCTAGCGATAATAACTCCATTATATGGGTAATAATGCATGTTATATTGATAATAATATAAGTAATAAGTATAATTATTACAGTTCTAGCGATAATAACTCCATTATATGGATAATAATGCATGTCATATTGATAATATCGGGAGTAATAGGTATAATTATTATAGTTCTAGCGATAATAATTGTACAATATGGCTAATAGTGCATGTTATATTGATAATAATAAAAGTAATGAGTATATTTATTATAGTTCTATCGATAATAACTGCATAATATGGGTAATAATGCATGTTATATTGATGATAATGAAAGTAGTACGTATATTTATTACAGTTCTATCGATAATAACTGCATAATATGGGTAGTAATGCATGTTATGTTGATAATAATAAAAGTAATAAGTATATTTATTATAGTTCTATCGATAATAACTGCATAATATGGGTAATAATGCATGCTATATTGATGATAATAAAAGTAATACGTATATTTATTATAGTTCTAGCTATAATAACTGCATAATATGGGTAATAATGCATGTTATATTGATAATAATATAAGTAATAAGTATAATTATTACAGTTCTAGCGATAATAACTCCATTATATGGGTAACAATGCATGTTATATTGATAATAATGTAAGTAATGAGTATAATTATTACAGTTCTAGCGATAATAATTCCATTATATGGGTAATAATGCATGTTATATTGATAATAATATAAGTAATAAGTATAATTATTACAGTTCTAGCGATAATAACTGCATAATATGGGTAATAATGCATGTAATATTGATAATATCGGGAGTAATAAGTATAATTATTACAGTTCTAGCGATAATAACTCCATTATATGGGTAATAATGCATGTTATATTGATAATAATATAAGTAATAAGTATAATTATTACAGTTCCAGCGATGAGAACTGCATTATATGGGTAATAATGGATGTTATATCGATAATATCGGGAGTAATAAGTATAATTATTACAGTCCTAGCGATAATATTAGTACAATATGGCTAAGAGTGCCTGTTATATTGATAATAATAAGAGTAATAAGTATATTTATTATACTTCTGTCGATAATAACTGCATTATATGGGTAATAATGCATGTTATATTGATAATAATATAAGTAATGAGTATAATTATTACACTTCGAGCGATAATAACTCCATTATATGGGTAATAATGCATGTTATATTGATAATAATATAAGTAATAAGTATAATTATTACAGTTCTAGCGATAATAACTGCATAATATGGGTAATAATGCATGTTATATTGATAATAATATAAGTAATAAGTATAATTATTACAGTTCTAGCGATAATAACTGCATTATATGGGTAATAATGCATGTTATATTGATAATAATAAAAGTAATAAGTATAATTATTATAGTTCTAGCTATAATAATTGTACAATATGGCTAATAGTGCATGTTATATTGATAATAATAAAAGTAATAAGAATATTTATTATAGTTCTATCGATAGTAACTGCATTATATGCGTAATAATGCATGTTATATTGATAATAATATAAGTAATAAGTATAATTATTACAGTTCTAGCGATAATAACTGCATTATATGCGTAATAATGCATGTTATATTGATAATATCGGGAGTAATAAGTATAATTATTACAGTTCCAGCGATAAGAACTGCATTATATGCGTAATAATGCATGTTATATTGATAATAATAAAAGTAATACGAATATTTATTATAGTTCTATCGATAATAACTGCATAATATGTGTAATAATGCATGTTATATTGATGATAATGAAAGTAGTAAGTATATTTATTACAGTTCTATTGGTAATAAATGCATAATATGTGTAATAATGCATGTTACATTTATCATAATAAAAGTACTAAGTATATTTATTATAGTTCTAGCGATTATAACTGCATAATATGGGTAATAATGCATGTTATATTGAGAATAATATAAGTAATAAATACAATTATTACAGTTCCAGCGATAATAACTGCATAATATGGACGATAATGCACGTTATATTGCTAATAGTATAAGTAATACGTATAATTATTACAGTTCTAGCGATAATAACTGCATTATATGGGTAATAATGCATGTTATATTGATAATAGTAAAAGTAATAAGTATATTTATTATAGTTCTATCGATAATAACTGCATTATATGCGTAATAATGCATGTTATATTGATAATAATATAAGTAATAAGTATAATTATTACAGTTCTAGCGATAATAACTCCATTATATGGGTAATAATGCATGTTATATTGATAATAATATAAGTGATGAGTATAATTATTACAGTTCTAGCGATAATAACTCCATTATATGGGTAATAATGCATGTTATATTGATAATAATATAAGTAATAAGTATCTTTATTACAGTTCTAGCGATAATAACTGCATAACATGGGTAATAATGCATGTGATATTGATAATATCTGGAGTGATAAGTATATTTATTACAGTTCTATCGATAATAACTGCATAATATGGGTAATAATGCATGTTATATTGATGATAATAAAAGTAATACGTATAATTATTATAGTTCCAGCGATAATAACTGCATAATATGGGTAATAATGCATGTTATATTGATGACAATAAAAGTAATACGTATATTTATTATAGTTCTAGCGATAATAACTGCATAATATGGGTATTATTGCATGTTATATTGATAATAATATAAGTAATAAGTATAATTATTACAGTTCTAGCGATAATAACTGCATTATATGGGTAATAATGCACGTTATATTGCTAATAATATAAGTAATAAATATAATTATTACAGTTCTAGCGATAATAGCTGTATTATATGGGTAATAATGCACGTTATATTGCTAATAATATAAGTAGTAAGTATAATTATTACAGTTCTAGCGATAATAACTGCATTATATGTGTAATAATGCATGTTATATTGATAATATTGGGAGTAATAAGTATATTTATTATAGTTCTAGCGATAATAACTGCATTATATGGGTAATAATTCACGTTATATTGCTAATAATATAAGTAATAAATATAATTATTACAGTGCTAGCGATAATACCTCCATTATATGGGTAATAATGCATGTTATATTGATAAAGATATAAGTAATAAGTATAATTATTACAGTTCTAGCGATAATAACTGCATAATATGGGTAATAATGCACGTTATATTGCTAATAATATAAGTAATGAGTACAATTATTACAGTTCTAGCGATAATAACTGCATTATATGGGTATTAATGCATGTTATATTGATAATAATATAAGTAATAAGTGTAATTATTACAGTTCTATCGATAATAACTGCATAATATGGGTAATAATGCATGTTATAATGATGATAATAAAAGTAATACGTATATTTATTATAGTTCCAGCGATAATAACTGCATAATATGGGTAATAATGCATGTTATATTGATAATAATATAAGTAATAAGTATAATTATTACAGTTCTAGCGATAATAACTGCATTATATGGGTAATAATGCACGTTATATTGCTAACAATATAAGTAATAAGTATAATTATTAAAGTTCTACCGATAATAACTGAGTTATATGGGTAAAAATGCATGTTATATTGATAATATTGGGAGTAATAGGTATATTTATTATGGTTCTAGAGATAATAATAGTAAAATATTGCAAATAGTGCATGTTATATTGATAATAATAAAAGTAATAAGTATATTTATTACAGTTCTATCGATAATAACTGCATAATATGGGTAATAATGCATGTTATATTGATGATATTAAAAGTAATACGTATATTTATTATAGTTCTAGCGATAATAACTGCATTATATGGGTAATAATGCACGTTATATTGCTAACAATATAAGTAATAAGTATAATTATTACAGTTCTAGCGATAACACCTGCATTATATGAGTAGAAATGCATGTTATATTGATAATATTGGGAGTAGTAAGTATATTTATTATGGTTCTAGAGACAATAACTGCATCATATGGGTAATAATGTATGTTATATTGATAATAATATAAGTAATAAGTATAATTATTACAGTTCTAGCGATAATACCTCCATTATATGGGTAATAATGCATGTTATATTGATGATAATGAAAGTAATACGTATATTTATTATAGTTCTAGCGATAATAACTGCATAATATGGGTAATAACGCATGTTATATTGAGAATAATATAAGTAATAAGTATAATTATTACAGTTCTGGCGATAATAACTGCACTATATGGGTAACAATGAACGTCATATTGCTAATAGTATAAGTAATAAGTATAATTATTACAGTTCTCGCGATTATAACTGCATAATATGCTTAATAATGCATGTTATATTGATAATAATATAAGTAATAAGTATAATTATTACAGTTCTAGCGATAATACCTGCATTATATGGGCAATAATGCATGTTATATTGATATATATCGGGAGTAATAAGCATAATTATTATAGTTCTAGCGATAATAATAGTGAAATATGGCAAATAGTGCATGTTATGTTGATAAAAATAAAAGTAATAAGTATATTTATTACAGTTCTATCGATAATAACTGCATAATATGGGTAATAATGCATGTTATATTGATGATAATAAAAGTAATACGTATGTTTATTATAGTTCTAGCGATAATAACTGCATTATATGGGTAATAATGCACGTTATATTGCTAACAATATAAGTAATAAGTATAATTATTACAGTTCTAGCGATAATACCTGGATTATATGAGTGGAAATGCATGTTATATTGATAATATTGGGAGTAATAAGTATATTTATTATGGTTCTAGAGATAATAACTGCATAATATGGGTAATAATGTATGTTATATTGATAATAATATAAGTAATAAGTTTAATTATTACAGTTCTAGCGATAATACCTCCATTATATGGGTAATAATGCATGTTATATTGATGATAATGAAAGTAATACGTATGTTTATTATAGTTCTAGCGATAATAACTGCATTATATGGGTAATAATGCACGTTATATTGCTAACAATATAAGTAATAAGTATAATTATTACAGTTCTAGCGATAATAACTGCATAATATGGGTAATAATGCATGTTATATTGATAATAATATAAGTAATAAGTAAAATTCTCACAGTTCTAGCGATAATAACTGCATTATATGGGTAATAATGCACGTTACATTGCTAATAATATAAGTAATAAGTATAATTATTACAGTTCTAGCGATAATAACTGCATTATATGGGTAATAATGCATGTTATATTGATAATATCGGGAGTAATAAGTATAATTATTACAGTTCTAGCGATAATACCTCCATTATATGGGTAATAATGCGTGTTATATTGAGAATAATATAAGTAATAAGTATAATTATTACAGTTCTAGCGATAATAACTGCAATTTATGGGTAATAATGCACGTTATATTGCTAATAATATAAGTAATAAGTATAATTATTACAGTTCTAGCGATAATAACTGTATTATATGGTTAATAATGCATGTTATATTGATGATAATGAAAGTAGTAAGTATATTTATTATAGTTCTAGCGATAATAACTGCACTATATGCGTAATAAGGCATGTTATATTAATAATATCGGGAGTAATAAGTATAATTATTATAGTTCTAGCGCTAACAATAGTAAAATATGGCTAATAGTGCATGTTATATTGATAATAGTAAAAGTAATAAGTATATTTATTACAGTTCTATCGATAATAACTGCATAATATGGGTAATAATGCATGTTATATTCATGATAATAAAAGTAATACGTATATTTATTATAGTTCTAGCGATAATAACTGCATTATATGGGTAATAATGCACGTTATATTGCTAATAATATAAGTAATAAGTATAATTATTACAGTTCTTGCGATTATAACTGCATTATATGGGTAATAATGCATGTTATATTGATAATATCGGGAGTAATAAGTATAATTTTTATAGTTCTAGCGATAATAATAGTAAAATATGGCAAATAGTGCATGTTATATTGATAATAATAAAAGTAATAAGTATATTTATTATCGTTCTATCGATAATAACTGCATAATATGGGTAATAATGCATGTTACATTGATGATAATGAAAGTAGTAAGTATATTTATTACAGTTCTAGCGATAATAACTGCATTATATGCGTAATAAGGCATGTTATATTGATAATATCGGGAGTAATAAGTATAATTATTATAGTTCTAGCGATAATAATAGTAAAATATGGCTAATAGTGCATGTTATATTGATAATAGTGAAAGTAATAAGTATATTTATTACAGTTCTATCGATAATAACTGCATAATATGGGTAATAATGCATGTTATATTGATGATAATAAAAGCAATACGTATATTTATTATAGTTCTAGCGATAAAAACTGCATAATATGGGTAATAATGCATGTTATATTGATAATAATATAAGTAATAAGTATAATTATTACAGTTCTAGCGATAATAACTGCATTATATGGGTAATAATGCATGTTACATTGATAATATTGGGAGTAATAAGTGTATTTATTATAGTTCTAGCGATAATAACTGCATAATATGGGTAATAATGCATGTTATATTGATAATAATATAAGTAATAAGTATAATTATTACAGTTCTAGCGATAATACCTCCATTATATGGGTAATAATGCGTGTTATATTGATGATAATAAAAGTAATACGTATATTTATTATAGTTCTAGCGATAATAACTGCATAATATGGGTAATAATGCATGTTATATTGATGATAATAAAAGTAATACGTATATTTATTATAATTCTAGCGATAAAAACTGCATAATATGGGTAATAATGCATGTTATATTGATAACAATATAAGTAATAAGTATAATTATTACAGTTCTAGCGATAATAACTGCATTATATGGGTAATAATGCATGTTATATTGAGAATAATATAAGTAATAAGTATAATTATTACAGTTCTAGCGATAATAACTGCAATTTATGGGTAATAATGCACGTTATATTGCTAATAATATAAGTAATAAGTATAATTATTACAGTCCTAGCGATAATAACTGTATTATATGGGTAATAATGCATGTTATATTGATAATATCGGGAGTAATAAGTACAATTATTATTGTTCTAGCGATAATAATAGTACAATATGGCTAATAGTGCATGTTATATTGATAATAATAAAAGTAATAAGTATATTTATTATCGTTCTATCGATAATAACTGCATAATATGGGTAATAATGCATGTTATATTGATGATAATGAAAGTAGTAAGTATATTTATTACAGTTCTAGCGATAATAACTGCATTATATGCGTAATAAGGCATGTTATATTGATAATATCGGGAGTAATAAGTATAATTATTATAGTTCTAGCGACAATAATAGTAAAATATGGCTAATAGTGCATGTTATATTGATAATAGTAAAAGTAGTAAGTAAATTTATTACAGTTCTATCGATAGTAACTGCATAATATGGGTAATAATGCATGTTATATTGCTAACAATATAAGTAATAAGTATAATTATTACAGTTCTAGCGATAATAACTGTATTATATGGGCAATAATGCATGTTATATTGATAATATCGGGAGTAATAAGTACAATTATTATAGGTCTAGCGATAATAATAGTACAATATGGCTAATAGTGCATGTTATATTGATAATAATGAAAGTAATAAGTATATTTATTATCGTTCTATCGATAATAACTGCATAATATGGGTAATAATGCATGTTATATTGATGATAATAAAAGCAATACGTATATTTATTATAGTTCTAGCGATAAAAACTGCATAATATGGGTAATAATGCATGTTATATTGATAATAATATAAGTAATAAGTATAATTATTACAGTTCTAGCGATAATAACTGCATTATATGGGTAATAATGCATGTTACATTGATAATATTGGGAGTAATAAGTGTATTTATTATAGTTCTAGCGATAATAACTGCATAATATGGGTAATAATGCATGTTATATTGATAATAATATAAGTAATAAGTATAATTATTACAGTTCTAGCGATAATACCTCCATTATATGGGTAATAATGCGTGTTATATTGATGATCATAAAAGTAATACGTATATTTATTATAGTTCTAGCGATAATAACTGCATAATATGGGTAATAATGCATGTTATATTGATGATAATAAAAGTAATACGTATATTTATTATAGTTCTAGCGATAAAAACTGCATAATATGGGTAATAATGCATGTTATATTGATAATAGTAAAAGTAATAAGTACATTTATTACAGTTCTATCGATAATAACTGCATAATATGGGTAATAATGCATGTTATATTGCTAACAATATAAGTAATAAGTATGATTATTACAGTCCTAGCGATAATAACTGTATTATATTTGTAATAATGCATGTTATATTGATAATATCGGGAGTAATAAGTACAATTATTATTGTTCTAGCGATAATAATAGTACAATATGGCTAATAGTGCATGTTATATTGATAATAATAAAAGTAATAAGTATATTTATTATCGTTCTATCGATAATAACTGCATAATATGGGTAATAATGCATGTTATATTGATGATAATGAAAGTAGTAAGTATATTTATTACAGTTCTAGCGATAATACCTCCATTATATGGGTAATAATGCATGTTATATTGATAATAGTAAAAGTAATAAGTACATTTAATACAGTTCTATCGATAATAACTGCATAATATGGGTAATAATGCATGTTATATTGCTAACAATATAAGTAATAAGTATAATTATTACAGTTCTAGCGATAATAACTGTATTATATGGGCAATAATGCATGTTATATTGATAATATCGGGAGTAATAAGTACAATTATTATAGTTCTAGCGATAATAATAGTACAATATGGCTAATAGTGCATGTTATATTGATAATAATAAAAGTAATAAGTATATTTATTATCGTTCTATCGATAATAACTGCATAATATGGGTAATAATGCATGTTATATTGATGATAATGAAAGTAGTAAGTATATTTATTACAGTTCTAGCGATAATAACTGCACTATATGCGTAATAAGGCATGTTATATTGATAATACCGGGAGTAATAAGTATAATTATTATAGTTCTAGCGATAACAATAGTAAAATATGGCTAATAGTGCATGTTATATTGATAATAGTAAAAGTAATAAGTATATTTATTACAGTTCTATCGATAATAACTGCATAATATGGGTAATAATGCATGTTATATTGATGATAATAAAAGTAATACGTATATTTATTATAGTTCTAGCGATAATAACTGCATTATATGGGTAATAATGCACGTTATATTGCTAATAATATAAGTAATAAGTATAATTATTACAGTTCTAGCGGTTATAACTGCCTTATATGGGTAATAATGCATGTTATATTGATAATATCGGGAGTAATAAGTATAATTTTTAAAGTTCTAGCGATAATAATAGTAAAATATGGCAAATAGTGCATGTTACATTGATAATAATAAAAGTAATAAGTATATTTATTACAGTTCTATCGATAATAACTGCATAATATGGGTAATAATGCATGTTATATTCATGATAATAAAAGTAATACGTATATTTATTATAGTTCTAGCGATAAAAACTGCATAATATGGGTAATAATGCATGTTATATTGATAACAATATAAGTAATAAGTATAATTATTACAGTTCTAGCGATAATAACTGCATTATATGGGTAATAATGCATGTTATATTGATAATAATATAAGTAATAAGTATAATTATTACAGTTCTAGCGATAATAACTGCAATTTATGGGTAATAATGCACGTTATATTGCTAATAATATAAGTAATAAGAATAATTATTACAGTCCTAGCGATAATAACTGTATTATATGGGTAATAATGCATGTTATATTGATAATAATAAAAGTAATAAATATATTTATTATCGTTCTATCGATAATAACTGCATAATATGGGTAATAATGCATGTTATTTTGATAATAATATAAGTAATAAGTATATTTATTACAGTTCTATCGATAATAACTTCTTAATATGGGTAATAATGCATGTTATATTGATGATAATGAAAGTAGTAAGTATATTTATTACAGTTCTAGCGATAATAACTGCATTATATGCGTAATAAGGCATGTTATATTGATAATATCGGGAGTAATAAGTATAATTATTATAGTTCTAGCGGTAATAATAGTAAAATATGGCAAATAGTGCATGTTATGTTGATAATAATAAAAGTAATAAGTATATTTATTACAGTGCTATCGATAATAACTGCATAATATGGGTAATAATGCATGTTATATTGATGATAATAAAAGTAATACGTATATTTATTATAGTTCTAGCGATAAAAACTGCATAATATGGGTAATAATGCATGTTATATTGATGATAATAAAAGTAATACGTATATTTATTATAGTTCTAGCGATAAAAACTGCATAATATGGGTAATAATGCATGTTATATTGATGATAACGAAAGTAGTAAGTATATTTATTACAGTTCTAGCGATAACAACTGCATTATATGCGTAATAAGGCATGTTATATTGATAATATCGGGAGTAATAAGTATAATTATTATAGTTCTAGCGACAATAATAGTAAAATATGGCTAATAGTGCATGTTATATTGATAATAGTAAAAGTAATAAGTACATTTATTACAGTTCTATCGATAATAACTGCATAATATGAGTAATAATGCATGTTATATTGATGATAATGAAAGTAATACGTATATTTATTATAGTTCTAGCGATAATAACTGCACAATATGGGTAATAATGCATGTTATATTGATGATAATTATAGTAATACGTATATTTATTATAGTTCTACCGATAATAACTACATAATATGGGTAATAATGCATGTTATATTGAGAATAATATGAGTAATAAGTATAATTATTACAGTTCTAGCGATAATAACTGCATTATATGGGTAATAATGCTTGTTATATTGATAATATCGGGAGTAATAAGTATAATTATTATAGTTCTAGCGATAATAATAGTAAAATATGGCAAATAGTGCAATTTATGTTGATAATAATAAAAGTAATAAGTATATTTATTACAGTTCTATCGATAATAATTGCATAATATGGGTAATAATGCATGTTATATTGATGATAATGAAAGTAGTAAGTATATTTATTACAGTTCTAGCGATAATAACTGCACTATATGCGTAATAAGGCATGTTATATTGATAATACCGGGAGTAATAAGTATAATTATTATAGTTCTAGCGATAACAATAGTAAAATATGGCTAATAGTGCATGTTATATTGATAATAGTAAAAGTAATAAGTATATTTATTACAGTTCTATCGATAATAACTGCATAATATGGGTAATAATGCATGTTATATTGATGATAATAAAAGTAATACGTATATTTATTATAGTTCTAGCGATAATAACTGCATTATATGGGTAATAATGCACGTTATATTGCTAATAATATAAGTAATAAGTATAATTATTACAGTTCTAGCGGTTATAACTGCCTTATATGGGTAATAATGCATGTTATATTGATAATATCGGGAGTAATAAGTATAATTTTTAAAGTTCTAGCGATAATAATAGTAAAATATGGCAAATAGTGCATGTTACATTGATAATAATAAAAGTAATAAGTATATTTATTACAGTTCTATCGATAATAACTGCATAATATGGGTAATAATGCATGTTATATTCATGATAATAAAAGTAATACGTATATTTATTATAGTTCTAGCGATAAAAACTGCATAATATGGGTAATAATGCATGTTATATTGATAACAATATAAGTAATAAGTATAATTATTACAGTTCTAGCGATAATAACTGCATTATATGGGTAATAATGCATGTTATATTGATAATAATATAAGTAATAAGTATAATTATTACAGTTCTAGCGATAATAACTGCAATTTATGGGTAATAATGCACGTTATATTGCTAATAATATAAGAAATAAGAATAATTATTACAGTCCTAGCGATAATAACTGTATTATATGGGTAATAATGCATGTTATATTGATAATAATAAAAGTAATAAATATATTTATTATCGTTCTATCGATAATAACTGCATAATATGGGTAATAATGCATGTTATTTTGATAATAATATAAGTAATAAGTATATTTATTACAGTTCTATCGATAATAACTTCTTAATATGGGTAATAATGCATGTTATATTGATGATAATGAAAGTAGTAAGTATATTTATTACAGTTCTAGCGATAATAACTACATAATATGGGTAATAATGCATGTTATATTGAGAATAATATGAGTAATAAGTATAATTATTATAGTTCTAGCGATAATAATAGTAAAATATGGCAAATAGTGCATGTTATGTTCATAATAATAATAAAAGTAATAAGTATATTTATTACAGTTCTATCGATAATAACTGCATAATATGGGTAATAATGCATGTTATATTGATGATAATAAAAGTAATACGTATATTTATTATAGTTCTAGCGATAAAAACTGCATAATATGGGTAATAATGCATGTTATATTGATAACAATATAAGTAATAAGTATAATTATTACAGTTCTAGCGATAATAACTGCATTATATGGGTAATAATGCACGTTATATTGCTAATAGTATAAGTAATAAGTATAATTATTACAGTCCTAGCGATAATAACTGTATTATATGGGTAATAATGCATGTTATATTGATAATATCGGGAGTAATAAGTACAATTATTATTGTTCTAGCGATAATAATAGTACAATATGGCTAATAGTGCATGTTATATTGATAATAATAAAAGTAATAAGTATATTTATTATCGTTCTATCGATAATAACTGCATAATATGGGTAATAATGCATGTTATATTGATGATAATGAAAGTAGTAAGTATATTTATTACAGTTCTAGCGATAATAACTGCATTATATGCGTAATAAGGCATGTTATATTGATAATATCGGGAGTAATAAGTATAATTATTATAGTTCTAGCGGTAATAATAGTAAAATATGGCAAATAGTGCATGTTATGTTGATAATAATAAAAGTAATAAGTATATTTATTACAGTGCTATCGATAATAACTGCATAATATGGGTAATAATGCATGTTATATTGATGATAATAAAAGTAATACGTATATTTATTATAGTTCTAGCGATAAAAACTGCATAATATGGGTAATAATGCATGTTATATTGATGATAATAAAAGTAATACGTATATTTATTATAGTTCTAGCGATAAAAACTGCATAATATGGGTAATAATGCATGTTATATTGATGATAACGAAAGTAGTAAGTATATTTATTACAGTTCTAGCGATAACAACTGCATTATATGCGTAATAAGGCATGTTATATTGATAATATCGGGAGTAATAAGTATAATTATTATAGTTCTAGCGACAATAATAGTAAAATATGGCTAATAGTGCATGTTATATTGATAATAGTAAAAGTAATAAGTACATTTATTACAGTTCTATCGATAATAACTGCATAATATGAGTAATAATGCATGTTATATTGATGATAATGAAAGTAATACGTATATTTATTATAGTTCTAGCGATAATAACTGCACAATATGGGTAATAATGCATGTTATATTGATGATAATTATAGTAATACGTATATTTATTATAGTTCTAGCGATAATAACTACATAATATGGGTAATAATGCATGTTATATTGAGAATAATATGAGTAATAAGTATAATTATTACAGTTCTAGCGATAATAACTGCATTATATGGGTAATAATGCTTGTTATATTGATAATATCGGGAGTAATAAGTATAATTATTATAGTTCTAGCGATAATAATAGTAAAATATGGCAAATAGTGCAATTTATGTTGATAATAATAAAAGTAATAAGTATATTTATTACAGTTCTATCGATAATAATTGCATAATATGGGTAATAATGCATGTTATATTGATGATAATAAAAGTAATACGTATATTTATTATAGTTCTAGCGATAATAACTGCATAATATGGGTAATAATGCATGTTATATTGATAATAATATAAGTAATAAGTATATTTATTACAGTTCTATCGATAATAACTTCTTAATATGGGTAATAATGCATGTTATATTGATGATAATGAAAGTAGTAAGTATATTTATTACAGATCTAGCGATAATAACTGCATAATATGGCAAATAATGCATGTTATATTGATAATAATATAAGTAATAAGTATAATTATTACAGTCCTAGCGATAATAACTGTATTATATGGGTAATAATGCACGTTATATTGATAATATCGGGAGTAATAAGTACAATTATTATTGTTCTAGCGATAATAATAGTACAATATGGCTAATAGTGCATGTTATATTGATAATAATAAAAGTAATAAGTATATTTGTTATCGTTCTATCGATAATAACTGCATAATATGGGTAATAATGCATGTTATATTGATGATAATGAAAGTAGTAAGTATATTTATTACAGTTCTAGCGATAATAACTGCATTATATGCGTAATAAGGCATGTTATATTGATAATATCGGGAGTAATAAGTATAATTATTATAGTTCTAGCGACAATAATAGTAAAATATGGCTAATAGTGCATGTTATATTGATAATAGTAAAAGTAATAAGTACATTTATTACAGTTCTATCGATAATAACTGCATAATATGGGTAATAATGCATGTTATATTGATGATAATAAAAGTAATACGTATATTTATTATAGTTCTAGCGATAGTAACTGCATTATATGGGTAATAATGCACGTTATATTGCTAATAATATAAGTAAAAAGTATAATTATTACCGTCCTAGCGATAATAACTGTATTATATGGGTAATAATGCATGTTATGATGATAATATCGGTAGTAATAAGTACAATTATTATATTTCTAGCGATAATAATAGTACAATATGGCTAATAGTGCATGTTATATTGACAATAATAAAAGTAATAAGTATATTTATTATCGTTCTATCGATAATAACTGCATAATATGGGTAATAATGCACGTTATATTGCAATAATATAAGTAATAAGTATAATTATTACAGTTCTAGCCATAACAACTGCATTATATGTGTAATAATGCATGTTACATTGATAATATTGGGAGTAATAGGTATATTTATTATAGTTCTAGCGATGATAACTGCATAATATGGGTAATAATGCATGTTATATTGATAATAATATAAGTAATAAGTATAATTATTACAGTTCTAGCGATAATAACTGCATTACATGGGTAATAATGCACGTTATATTGCTAATAATATAAGTAATGAGTACAATTATTACAGTTCTAGCGATAATAACTGCATTATATGGGTAATAATGCATGTTATATTGATAATAATGTAAGTAATAAGTATAATTATTACAGTTCTAGCGATAACAACTGCATTATATGGGTAATAATGCACGTTATATTGCTAACAATATAAGTAATAAGTATAATTATTACAGTTCTAGCGATAATAACTGCATTATGTGGGTAATAATGCATGTTATATTGATGATAATGAAAGTAATACGTATATTTATTATAGTTCTAGCGATAATAACTGCACAATATGGGTAATAATGCATGTTATATTGATGATAATAAAAGTAATACGTATATTTATTATAGTGCTAGCGATAAAAACTGCATAATATGGGTAATAATGCATGTTATATTGATAACAATATAAGTAATAAGTATAATTATTACAGTTCTAGCGATAATAACTGCATTATATGGGTAATAATGCACGTTATATTGCTAATAGTATAAGTAATAAGTATAATTATTACAGTCCTAGCGATAATAACTGTATTATATGGGTAATAATGCATGTTATATTGATAATATCGGGAGTAATAAGTACAATTATTATTGTTCTAGCGATAATAATAGTACAATATGGCTAATAGTGCATGTTATATTGATAATAATAAAAGTAATAAGTATATTTATTATCGTTCTATCGATAATAACTGCATAATATGGGTAATAATGCATGTTATATTGATGATAATGAAAGTAGTAAGTATATTTATTACAGTTCTAGCGATAATAACTGCATTATATGCGTAATAAGGCATGTTATATTGATAATATCGGGAGTAATAAGTATAATTATTATAGTTCTAGCGATAATAATAGTAAAATATGGCAAATAGTGCATGTTATGTTGATAATAATAAAAGTAATAAGTATATTTATTACAGTTCTATCGATAATAACTGCATAATATGGGTAATAATGCATGTTATATTGATGATAATAAAAGTAATACGTATATTTATTATAGTTCTAGCGATAAAAACTGCATAATATGGGTAATAATGCATGTTATATTGATGATAATAAAAGTAATACGTATATTTATTATAGTTCTAGCGATAAAAACTGCATAATATGGGTAATAATGCATGTTATATTCATGATAACGAAAGTAGTAAGTATATTTATTACAGTTCTAGCGATAACAACTGCATTATATGCGTAATAAGGCATGTTATATTGATAATATCGGGAGTAATAAGTATAATTATTATAGTTCTAGCGACAATAATAGTAAAATATGGCTAATAGTGCATGTTATATTGATAATAGTAAAAGTAATAAGTACATTTATTACAGTTCTATCGATAATAACTGCATAATATGGGTAATAATGCATGTTATATTGATGATAATAAAAGTAATACGTATATTTATTATAGTTCTAGCGATAGTAACTGCATTATATGGGTAATAATGCACGTTATATTGCTAATAATATAAGTAAAAAGTATAATTAGTACAGTCCTAGCGATAATAACTGTATTACATGGGTAATAATGCATGTTATATTGATAATATCGGTAGTAATAAGTACAATTATTATATTTCTAGCGATAATAATAGTACAATATGGCTAATAGTGCATGTTATATTGACAATAATAAAAGTAATAAGTATATTTATTATCGTTCTATCGATAATAACTGCATAATATGGGTAATAATGCACGTTATATTGCAATAATATAAGTAATAAGTATAATTATTACAGTTCTAGCCATAACAACTGCATTATATGGGTAATAATGCATGTTACATTGATAATATTGGGAGTAATAGGTATATTTATTATAGTTCTAGCGATGATAACTGCATAATATGGGTAATAATGCATGTTATATTGATAATAATATAAGTAATAAGTATAATTATTACAGTTCTAGCCATAACAACTGCATTATATGGGTAATAATGCATGTTACATTGATAATATTGGGAGTAATAGGTATATTTATTATAGTTCTAGCGATGATAACTGCATAATATGGGTAATAATGCATGTTATATTGATGATAATTAAAGTAATACGTATATTTATTATAGTTCTAGCGATAATAACTACATAATATGGGTAATAATGCATGTTATATTGAGAATAATATGAGTAATAAGTATAATTATTATAGTTCTAGCGATAGTAATAGTAAAATGTGGCTAATAGTGCATGATATATTGATAATAGTAAAAGTAATAAGTATATTTATTACAGTTCTATCGATAATAACTGCATAATATGGGTAATAATGCATGTTATATTGATGATAATAAAAGTAATACGTATATTTATTATAGTTCTAGCGATAAAAACTGCATAATATGGGTAATAATGCACGTTATATTGCTAATAGTATAAGTATTAAGTATAATTATTACAGTTCTAGCGATAATAATTGCATTATATGGGTAATAATGCATGTTACATTGATAATATTGGGAGTAATAAGTATATTTATTATAGTTCCAGCGATAATAACTGCATAATATGGGTAATAATGCATGTTATATTGATAATAATTTAAGTAATAAGTATAATTATTACAGTTCTAGCGATAATACCTCCATTATATGGGTAATAATGCGTGTTATATTGATGATAATAAAAGTAATACGTATATTTATTATAGTTCTAGCGATGATAACTGCATAATATGGGTAATAATGCATGTTATATTGATAATAATATAAGTAATAAGTATAATTATTACAGTTCTAGCGATAATAACTGCATTATATGGGTAATAATGCACGTTATATTCCTAATAATATAAGTAATGAGTATAATTATTACAGTTCTAGCCATAACAACTGCATTATATGTGTAATAATGCATGTTACATTGATAATATTGGGAGTAATAGGTATATTTATTATAGTTCTAGCGATGATAACTGCATAATATGGGTAATAATGCATGTTATATTGATAATAATATAAGTAATAAGTATAATTATTACAGTTCTAGCGATAATAACTGCATTACATGGGTAATAATGCACGTTATATTGCTAATAATATAAGTAATGAGTACAATTATTACAGTTCTAGCGATAATAACTGCATTATATGGGTAATAATGCATGTTATATTGATAATAATGTAAGTAATAAGTATAATTATTACAGTTCTAGCGATAACAACTGCATTATATGGGTAATAATGCACGTTATATTGCTAACAATATAAGTAATAAGTATAATTATTACAGTTCTAGCGATAATAACTGCATTATGTGGGTAATAATGCATGTTATATTGATGATAATGAAAGTAATACGTATATTTATTATAGTTCTAGCGATAATAACTGCACAATATGGGTAATAATGCATGTTATATTGATGATAATAAAAGTAATACGTATATTTATTATAGTTCTAGCGATAAAAACTGCATAATATGGGTAATAATGCATGTTATATTGATAACAATATAAGTAATAAGTATAATTATTACAGTTCTAGCGATAATAACTGCATTATATGGGTAATAATGCACGTTATATTGCTAATAGTATAAGTAATAAGTATAATTATTACAGTCCTAGCGATAATAACTGTATTATATGGGTAATAATGCATGTTATATTGATAATATCGGGAGTAATAAGTACAATTATTATTGTTCTAGCGATAATAATAGTACAATATGGCTAATAGTGCATGTTATATTGATAATAATAAAAGTAATAAGTATATTTATTATCGTTCTATCGATAATAACTGCATAATATGGGTAATAATGCATGTTATATTGATGATAATGAAAGTAGTAAGTATATTTATTACAGTTCTAGCGATAATAACTGCATTATATGCGTAATAAGGCATGTTATATTGATAATATCGGGAGTAATAAGTATAATTATTATAGTTCTAGCGATAATAATAGTAAAATATGGCAAATAGTGCATGTTATGTTGATAATAATAAAAGTAATAAGTATATTTATTACAGTTCTATCGATAATAACTGCATAATATGGGTAATAATGCATGTTATATTGATGATAATAAAAGTAATACGTATATTTATTATAGTTCTAGCGATAAAAACTGCATAATATGGGTAATAATGCATGTTATATTGATGATAATAAAAGTAATACGTATATTTATTATAGTTCTAGCGATAAAAACTGCATAATATGGGTAATAATGCATGTTATATTCATGATAACGAAAGTAGTAAGTATATTTATTACAGTTCTAGCGATAACAACTGCATTATATGCGTAATAAGGCATGTTATATTGATAATATCGGGAGTAATAAGTATAATTATTATAGTTCTAGCGACAATAATAGTAAAATATGGCTAATAGTGCATGTTATATTGATAATAGTAAAAGTAATAAGTACATTTATTACAGTTCTATCGATAATAACTGCATAATATGGGTAATAATGCATGTTATATTGATGATAATAAAAGTAATACGTATATTTATTATAGTTCTAGCGATAGTAACTGCATTATATGGGTAATAATGCACGTTATATTGCTAATAATATAAGTAAAAAGTATAATTAGTACAGTCCTAGCGATAATAACTGTATTACATGGGTAATAATGCATGTTATATTGATAATATCGGTAGTAATAAGTACAATTATTATATTTCTAGCGATAATAATAGTACAATATGGCTAATAGTGCATGTTATATTGACAATAATAAAAGTAATAAGTATATTTATTATCGTTCTATCGATAATAACTGCATAATATGGGTAATAATGCACGTTATATTGCAATAATATAAGTAATAAGTATAATTATTACAGTTCTAGCCATAACAACTGCATTATATGGGTAATAATGCATGTTACATTGATAATATTGGGAGTAATAGGTATATTTATTATAGTTCTAGCGATGATAACTGCATAATATGGGTAATAATGCATGTTATATTGATAATAATATAAGTAATAAGTATAATTATTACAGTTCTAGCCATAACAACTGCATTATATGGGTAATAATGCATGTTACATTGATAATATTGGGAGTAATAGGTATATTTATTATAGTTCTAGCGATGATAACTGCATAATATGGGTAATAATGCATGTTATATTGATGATAATTAAAGTAATACGTATATTTATTATAGTTCTAGCGATAATAACTACATAATATGGGTAATAATGCATGTTATATTGCTAATAATATAAGTAAAAAGTATAATTAGTACAGTCCTAGCGATAATAACTGTATTACATGGGTAATAATGCATGTTATATTGATAATATCGGTAGTAATAAGTACAATTATTATATTTCTAGCGATAATAATAGTACAATATGGCTAATAGTGCATGTTATATTGACAATAATAAAAGTAATAAGTATATTTATTATCGTTCTATCGATAATAACTGCATAATATGGGTAATAATGCACGTTATATTGCAATAATATAAGTAATAAGTATAATTATTACAGTTCTAGCCATAACAACTGCATTACATGGGTAATAATGCACGTTATATTGCTAATAATATAAGTAATGAGTACAATTATTACAGTTCTAGCGATAATAACTGCATTATATGGGTAATAATGCATGTTATATTGATAATAATGTAAGTAATAAGTATAATTATTACAGTTCTAGCGATAACAACTGCATTATATGGGTAATAATGCACGTTATATTGCTAACAATATAAGTAATAAGTATAATTATTACAGTTCTAGCGATAATAACTGCATTATATGGGTAATAATGCATGTTATATTGATGATAATGAAAGTAATACGTATATTTATTATAGTTCTAGCGATAATAACTGCACAATATGGGTAATAATGCATGTTATATTGATGATAATTAAAGTAATACGTATATTTATTATAGTTCTAGCGATAATAACTGCACAATATGGGTAATAATGCATGTTATATTGATGATAATTAAAGTAATACGTATATTTATTATAGTTCTAGCGATAATAACTACATAATATGGGTAATAATGCATGTTATATTGAGAATAATTAAAGTAATACGTATATTTATTATAGTTCTAGCGATAATAACTGCACAATATGGGTAATAATGCATGTTATATTGATGATAATTAAAGTAATACGTATATTTATTATAGTTCTAGCGATAATAACTACATAATATGGGTAATAATGCATGTTATATTGATGACAATAAAAGTAATACGTATATTTATTATAGTTCTAGCGATAATAACTGCATAATATGGGTAATAATGCATGTTATTTTGATAATAATATAAGTAATAGGTATATTTATTACAGTTCTATCGATAATAACTTCTTAATATGGGTAATAATGCATGTTATATTGATGATAATGAAAGTAGTAAGTATATTTATTACAGTTCTAGCGATAATAACTGCATAATATGGCAAATAATGCATGTTATATTGATAATAATATAAGTAATAAGTATAATTATTACAGTCCTAGCGATAATAACTGTATTATATGGGTAATAATGCATGTTATATTGATAATATCGGGAGTAATAAGTACAATTATTATTGTTCTAGCGATAATAATAGTACAATATGGCTAATAGTGCATGTTATATTGATAATAATAAAAGTAATAAGTATATTTATTATCGTTCTATCGATAATAACTGCATAATATGGGTAATAATGCATGTTATATTGATGATAATGAAAGTAGTAAGTATATTTATTACAGTTCTAGCGATAATAACTGCATTATATGCGTAATAAGGCATGTTATATTGATAATATCGGGAGTAATAAGTATAATTATTATAGTTCTAGCGACAATAATAGTAAAATATGGCTAATAGTGCATGTTATATTGATAATAGTAAAAGTAATAAGTACATTTATTACAGTTCTATCGATAATAACTGCATAATATGGGTAATAATGCATGTTATATTGATGATAATAAAAGTAATACGTATATTTATTATAGTTCTAGCGATAGTAACTGCATTATATGGGTAATAATGCACGTTATATTGCTAATAATATAAGTAAAAAGTATAATTATTACCGTCCTAGCGATAATAACTGTATTATATGGGTAATAATGCATGTTATATTGATAATATCGGTAGTAATAAGTACAATTATTATATTTCTAGCGATAATAATAGTACAATATGGCTAATAGTGCATGTTATATTGACAATAATAAAAGTAATAAGTATATTTATTATCGTTCTATCGATAATAACTGCATAATATGGGTAATAATGCACGTTATATTGCAATAATATAAGTAATAAGTATAATTATTACAGTTCTAGCCATAACAACTGCATTATATGTGTAATAATGCATGTTACATTGATAATATTGGGAGTAATAGGTATATTTATTATAGTTCTAGCGATGATAACTGCATAATATGGGTAA
The DNA here is from genome assembly GCA_963576845.1 of Megachile leachella. Taxonomy (NCBI): domain Eukaryota; kingdom Metazoa; phylum Arthropoda; class Insecta; order Hymenoptera; family Megachilidae; genus Megachile; species Megachile leachella. The sequence goes on along the minus strand of CAUYWW010000027.1, from coordinate 170,245 downwards.
TAATGCATGTTATATTGATAATAATATAAGTAATAAGTATAATTATTACAGTTCTAGCGATAATAACTGCATTACATGGGTAATAATGCACGTTATATTGCTAATAATATAAGTAATGAGTACAATTATTACAGTTCTAGCGATAATAACTGCATTATATGGGTAATAATGCATGTTATATTGATAATAATGTAAGTAATAAGTATAATTATTACAGTTCTAGCGATAACAACTGCATTATATGGGTAATAATGCACGTTATATTGCTAACAATATAAGTAATAAGTATAATTATTACAGTTCTAGCGATAATAACTGCATTATATGGGTAATAATGCAAGTTATATTGATGATAATGAAAGTAATACGTATATTTATTATAGTTCTAGCGATAATAACTGCACAATATGGGTAATAATGCATGTTATATTGATGATAATTAAAGTAATACGTATATTTATTATAGTTCTAGCGATAATAACTGCACAATATGGGTAATAATGCATGTTATATTGATGATAATTAAAGTAATACGTATATTTATTATAGTTCTAGCGATAATAACTACATAATATGGGTAATAATGCATGTTATATTGAGAATAATATGAGTAATAAGTATAATTATTACAGTTCTAGCGATAATAACTGCATTATATGGGTAATAATGCTTGTTATATTGATAATATCGGGAGTAATAAGTATAATTATTATAGTTCTAGCGATAATAATAGTAAAATATGGCAAATAGTGCAATTTATGTTGATATTAATAAAAGTAATAAGTATATTTATTACAGTTCTATCGATAATAACTGCATAATATCGGTAATAATGCATGTTATATTGATGACAATAAAAGTAATACGTATATTTATTATAGTTCTAGCGATAATAACTGCATAATATGGGTAATAATGCATGTTATTTTGATAATAATATAAGTAATAAGTATATTTATTACAGTTCTATCGATAATAACTTCTTAATATGGGTAATAATGCATGTTATATTGATGATAATGAAAGTAGTAAGTATATTTATTACAGTTCTAGCGATAATAACTACATAATATGGGTAATAATGCATGTTATATTGATAATAATATAAGTAATAAGTATAATTATTACAGTCCTAGCGATAATAACTGTATTATATGGGTAATAATGCATGTTATATTGATAATATCGGGAGTAATAAGTACAATTATTATTGTTCTAGCGATAATAATAGTACAATATGGCTAATAGTGCATGTTATATTGATAATAATAAAAGTAATAAGTATATTTATTATCGTTCTATCGATAATAACTGCATAATATGGGTAATAATGCATGTTATATTGATGATAATGAAAGTAGTAAGTATATTTATTACAGTTCTAGCGATAATAACTGCATTATATGCGTAATAAGGCATGTTATATTGATAATATCGGGAGTAATAAGTATAATTATTATAGTTCTAGCGACAATAATAGTAAAATATGGCTAATAGTGCATGTTATATTGATAATAGTAAAAGTAATAAGTACATTTATTACAGTTCTATCGATAATAACTGCATAATATGGGTAATAATGCATGTTATATTGATGACAATAAAAGTAATACGTATATTTATTATAGTTCTAGCGATAGTAACTGCATAATATGGGTAATAATGCACGTTATATTGCAATAATATAAGTAATAAGTATAATTATTACAGTTCTAGCCATAACAACTGCATTATATGTGTAATAATGCATGTTACATTGATAATATTGGGAGTAATAGGTATATTTATTATAGTTCTAGCGATGATAACTGCATAATATGGGTAATAATGCATGTTATATTGATAATAATATAAGTAATAAGTATAATTATTACAGTTCTAGCGATAATAACTGCATTACATGGGTAATAATGCACGTTATATTGCTAATAATATAAGTAATGAGTACAATTATTACAGTTCTAGCGATAATAACTGCATTATATGGGTAATAATGCATGTTATATTGATAATAATGTAAGTAATAAGTATAATTATTACAGTTCTAGCGATAACAACTGCATTATATGGGTAATAATGCACGTTATATTGCTAACAATATAAGTAATAAGTATAATTATTACAGTTCTAGCGATAATAACTGCATTATATGGGTAATAATGCATGTTATATTGATGATAATGAAAGTAATACGTATATTTATTATAGTTCTAGCGATAATAACTGCACAATATGGGTAATAATGCATGTTATATTGATGATAATAAAAATAATACGTATATTTATTATAGTTCTAGCGATAAAAACTGCATAATATGGGTAATAATGCATGTTATATTGATAACAATATAAGTAATAAGTATAATTATTACAGTTCTAGCGATAATAACTGCATTATATGGGTAATAATGCACGTTATATTGCTAATAGTATAAGTAATAAGTATAATTATTACAGTCCTAGCGATAATAACTGTATTATATGGGTAATAATGCATGTTATATTGATAATATCGGGAGTAATAAGTACAATTATTATTGTTCTAGCGATAATAATAGTACAATATGGCTAATAGTGCATGTTATATTGATAATAATAAAAGTAATAAGTATATTTATTATCGTTCTATCGATAATAACTGCATAATATGGGTAATAATGCATGTTATATTGATGATAATGAAAGTAGTAAGTATATTTATTACAGTTCTAGCGATAATAACTGCATTATATGCGTAATAAGGCATGTTATATTGATAATATCGGGAGTAATAAGTATAATTATTATAGTTCTAGCGATAATAATAGTAAAATATGGCAAATAGTGCATGTTATGTTGATAATAATAAAAGTAATAAGTATATTTATTACAGTTCTATCGATAATAACTGCATAATATGGGTAATAATGCATGTTATATTGATGATAATAAAAGTAATACGTATATTTATTATAGTTCTAGCGATAAAAACTGCATAATATGGGTAATAATGCATGTTATATTGATGATAATAAAAGTAATACGTATATTTATTATAGTTCTAGCGATAAAAACTGCATAATATGGGTAATAATGCATGTTATATTGATGATAACGAAAGTAGTAAGTATATTTATTACAGTTCTAGCGATAACAACTGCATTATATGCGTAATAAGGCATGTTATATTGATAATATCGGGAGTAATAAGTATAATTATTATAGTTCTAGCGACAATAATAGTAAAATATGGCTAATAGTGCATGTTATATTGATAATAGTAAAAGTAATAAGTACATTTATTACAGTTCTATCGATAATAACTGCATAATATGGGTAATAATGCATGTTATATTGATGATAATAAAAGTAATACGTATATTTATTATAGTTCTAGCGATAGTAACTGCATTATATGGGTAATAATGCACGTTATATTGCTAATAATATAAGTAAAAAGTATAATTAGTACAGTCCTAGCGATAATAACTGTATTATATGGGTAATAATGCATGTTATATTGATAATATCGGTAGTAATAAGTACAATTATTATATTTCTAGCGATAATAATAGTACAATATGGCTAATAGTGCATGTTATATTGACAATAATAAAAGTAATAAGTATATTTATTATCGTTCTATCGATAATAACTGCATAATATGGGTAATAATGCACGTTATATTGCAATAATATAAGTAATAAGTATAATTATTACAGTTCTAGCCATAACAACTGCATTATATGGGTAATAATGCATGTTACATTGATAATATTGGGAGTAATAGGTATATTTATTATAGTTCTAGCGATGATAACTGCATAATATGGGTAATAATGCATGTTATATTGATAATAATATAAGTAATAAGTATAATTATTACAGTTCTAGCCATAACAACTGCATTATATGGGTAATAATGCATGTTACATTGATAATATTGGGAGTAATAGGTATATTTATTATAGTTCTAGCGATGATAACTGCATAATATGGGTAATAATGCATGTTATATTGATGATAATTAAAGTAATACGTATATTTATTATAGTTCTAGCGATAATAACTACATAATATGGGTAATAATGCATGTTATATTGAGAATAATATGAGTAATAAGTATAATTATTATAGTTCTAGCGATAGTAATAGTAAAATGTGGCTAATAGTGCATGATATATTGATAATAGTAAAAGTAATAAGTATATTTATTACAGTTCTATCGATAATAACTGCATAATATGGGTAATAATGCATGTTATATTGATGATAATAAAAGTAATACGTATATTTATTATAGTTCTAGCGATAAAAACTGCATAATATGGGTAATAATGCACGTTATATTGCTAATAGTATAAGTATTAAGTATAATTATTACAGTTCTAGCGATAATAATTGCATTATATGGGTAATAATGCATGTTACATTGATAATATTGGGAGTAATAAGTATATTTATTATAGTTCCAGCGATAATAACTGCATAATATGGGTAATAATGCATGTTATATTGATAATAATATAAGTAATAAGTATAATTATTACAGTTCTAGCGATAATACCTCCATTATATGGGTAATAATGCGTGTTATATTGATGATAATAAAAGTAATACGTATATTTATTATAGTTCTAGCGATAATAACTGCATAATATGGGTAATAATGCATGTTATATTGATAATAATATAAGTAATAAGTATATTTATTACAGTTCTATCGATAATAACTTCTTAATATGGGTAATAATGCATGTTATATTGATGATAATGAAAGTAGTAAGTATATTTATTACAGTTCTAGCGATAATAACTGCATAATATGGCAAATAATGCATGTTATATTGATAATAATATAAGTAATAAGTATAATTATTACAGTCCTAGCGATAATAACTGTATTATATGGGTAATAATGCATGTTATATTGATAATATCGGGAGTAATAAGTACAATTATTATTGTTCTAGCGATAATAATAGTACAATATGGCTAATAGTGCATGTTATATTGATAATAATAAAAGTAATAAGTATATTTATTATCGTTCTATCGATAATAACTGCATAATATGGGTAATAATGCATGTTATATTGATGATAATGAAAGTAGTAAGTATATTTATTACAGTTCTAGCGATAATAACTGCATTATATGCGTAATAAGGCATGTTATATTGATAATATCGGGAGTAATAAGTATAATTATTATAGTTCTAGCGACAATAATAGTAAAATATGGCTAATAGTGCATGTTATATTGATAATAGTAAAAGTAATAAGTACATTTATTACAGTTCTATCGATAATAACTGCATAATATGGGTAATAATGCATGTTATATTGATGATAATAAAAGTGATACGTATATATATTATCGTTCTATCGATAATAACTGCATAATATGGGTAATAATGCACGTTATATTGCAATAATATAAGTAATAAGTATAATTATTACAGTTCTAGCCATAACAACTGCATTATATGGGTAATAATGCATGTTACATTGATAATATTGGGAGTAATAGGTATATTTATTATAGTTCTAGCGATGATAACTGCATAATATGGGTAATAATGCATGTTATATTGATGACAATAAAAGTAATACGTATATTTATTATAGTTCTAGCGATAATAACTGCATAATATGGGTAATAATGCATGTTATATTGAGAATAATATGAGTAATAAGTATAATTATTACAGTTCTGGCGATAATAACTGCATTATATGGGTAATAATGCACGTTATATTGCTAATAGTATAAGTAATGAGTATAATTATTACAGTTCTAGCGATAATAACTGCGTTATGTGGGTAATAATGCATGTTATATTGATAATATTGGGAGCAATAAGTATAATTATTACAGTTCTAGCCATAATGATAGTAGAATATGGCTAATAGTGCAGGTTACATTGATAATAGTAAAAGTAATAAGTATATTTATTACAGTTCTATCCAAAATAACTGCATAATATGGATTATAATGCATGTTATATTGATGATAATATAAGTAATAAGTTTAATTATTACAGTTCTAGCGATAATAACTGCATTATATGGGTAATAATGCTTGTTATATTGATAATATCGGGAGTAATAAGTATAATTATTATAGTTCTAGCGATAATAATAGTAAAATATGGCAAATAGTGCAATTTATGTTGATAATAATAAAAGTAATAAGTATATTTATTACAGTTCTATCGATAATAACTGCATAATATGGGTAATAATGCATGTTATATTGATGACAATAAAAGTAATACGTATATTTATTATAGTTCTAGCGATAATAACTGCATAATATGGGTAATAATGCATGTTATTTTGATAATAATATAAGTAATAAGTATATTTATTACAGTTCTATCGATAATAACTTCTTAATATGGGTAATAATGCATGTTATATTGATGATAATGAAAGTAGTAAGTATATTTATTACAGTTCTAGCGATAATAACTACATAATATGGGTAATAATGCATGTTATATTGATAATAATATAAGTAATAAGTATAATTATTACAGTCCTAGCGATAATAACTGTATTATATGGGTAATAATGCATGTTATATTGATAATATCGGGAGTAATAAGTACAATTATTATTGTTCTAGCGATAATAATAGTACAATATGGCTAATAGTGCATGTTATATTGATAATAATAAAAGTAATAAGTATATTTATTATCGTTCTATCGATAATAACTGCATAATATGGGTAATAATGCATGTTATATTGATGATAATGAAAGTAGTAAGTATATTTATTACAGTTCTAGCGATAATAACTGCATTATATGCGTAATAAGGCATGTTATATTGATAATATCGGGAGTAATAAGTATAATTATTATAGTTCTAGCGACAATAATAGTAAAATATGGCTAATAGTGCATGTTATATTGATAATAGTAAAAGTAATAAGTACATTTATTACAGTTCTATCGATAATAACTGCATAATATGGGTAATAATGCATGTTATATTGATGACAATAAAAGTAATACGTATATTTATTATAGTTCTAGCGATAGTAACTGCATAATATGGGTAATAATGCACGTTATATTGCAATAATATAAGTAATAAGTATAATTATTACAGTTCTAGCCATAACAACTGCATTATATGTGTAATAATGCATGTTACATTGATAATATTGGGAGTAATAGGTATATTTATTATAGTTCTAGCGATGATAACTGCATAATATGGGTAATAATGCATGTTATATTGATAATAATATAAGTAATAAGTATAATTATTACAGTTCTAGCGATAATAACTGCATTACATGGGTAATAATGCACGTTATATTGCTAATAATATAAGTAATGAGTACAATTATTACAGTTCTAGCGATAATAACTGCATTATATGGGTAATAATGCACGTTATATTGCTAATAGTATAAGTAATGAGTATAATTATTACAGTTCTAGCGATAATAACTGCGTTATGTGGGTAATAATGCATGTTATATTGATAATATTGGGAGCAATAAGTATAATTATTACAGTTCTAGCCATAATGATAGTAGAATATGGCTAATAGTGCAGGTTACATTGATAATAGTAAAAGTAATAAGTATATTTATTATCGTTCTATCGATAATAACTGCATAATATGGGTAATAATGCATGTTATTTTGATAATAATATAAGTAATAAGTATATTTATTACAGTTCTATCGATAATAACTTCTTAATATGGGTAATAATGCATGTTATATTGATGATAATGAAAGTAGTAAGTATATTTATTATCGTTCTATCGATAATAACTGCATAATATGGGTAATAATGCATGTTATTTTGATAATAATATAAGTAATAAGTATATTTATTACAGTTCTATCGATAATAACTTCTTAATATGGGTAATAATGCATGTTATATTGATGATAATGAAAGTAGTAAGTATATTTATTACAGTTCTAGCGATAATAACTGCATTATATGCGTAATAAGGCATGTTATATTGATAATATCGGGAGTAATAAGTATAATTATTATAGTTCTAGCGACAATAATAGTAAAATATGGCTAATAGTGCATGTTATATTGATAATAGTAAAAGTAATAAGTACATTTATTACAGTTCTATCGATAATAACTGCATAATATGGGTAATAATGCATGTTATATTGATGATAATAAAAGTGATACGTATATATATTATCGTTCTATCGATAATAACTGCATAATATGGGTAATAATGCACGTTATATTGCAATAATATAAGTAATAAGTATAATTATTACAGTTCTAGCCATAACAACTGCATTATATGGGTAATAATGCATGTTACATTGATAATATTGGGAGTAATAGGTATATTTATTATAGTTCTAGCGATGATAACTGCATAATATGGGTAATAATGCATGTTATATTGATGACAATAAAAGTAATACGTATATTTATTATAGTTCTAGCGATAATAACTGCATAATATGGGTAATAATGCATGTTATATTGAGAATAATATGAGTAATAAGTATAATTATTACAGTTCTGGCGATAATAACTGCATTATATGGGTAATAATGCACGTTATATTGCTAATAGTATAAGTAATGAGTATAATTATTACAGTTCTAGCGATAATAACTGCGTTATGTGGGTAATAATGCATGTTATATTGATAATATTGGGAGCAATAAGTATAATTATTACAGTTCTAGCCATAATGATAGTAGAATATGGCTAATAGTGCAGGTTACATTGATAATAGTAAAAGTAATAAGTATATTTATTACAGTTCTATCCAAAATAACTGCATAATATGGATTATAATGCATGTTATATTGATGATAATATAAGTAATAAGTTTAATTATTACAGTTCTAGCGATAATAACTGCATTATATGGGTAATAATGCTTGTTATATTGATAATATCGGGAGTAATAAGTATAATTATTATAGTTCTAGCGATAATAATAGTAAAATATGGCAAATAGTGCAATTTATGTTGATAATAATAAAAGTAATAAGTATATTTATTACAGTTCTATCGATAATAACTGCATAATATGGGTAATAATGCATGTTATATTGATGACAATAAAAGTAATACGTATATTTATTATAGTTCTAGCGATAATAACTGCATAATATGGGTAATAATGCATGTTATTTTGATAATAATATAAGTAATAAGTATATTTATTACAGTTCTATCGATAATAACTTCTTAATATGGGTAATAATGCATGTTATATTGATGATAATGAAAGTAGTAAGTATATTTATTACAGTTCTAGCGATAATAACTACATAATATGGGTAATAATGCATGTTATATTGATAATAATATAAGTAATAAGTATAATTATTACAGTCCTAGCGATAATAACTGTATTATATGGGTAATAATGCATGTTATATTGATAATATCGGGAGTAATAAGTACAATTATTATTGTTCTAGCGATAATAATAGTACAATATGGCTAATAGTGCATGTTATATTGATAATAATAAAAGTAATAAGTATATTTATTATCGTTCTATCGATAATAACTGCATAATATGGGTAATAATGCATGTTATATTGATGATAATGAAAGTAGTAAGTATATTTATTACAGTTCTAGCGATAATAACTGCATTATATGCGTAATAAGGCATGTTATATTGATAATATCGGGAGTAATAAGTATAATTATTATAGTTCTAGCGACAATAATAGTAAAATATGGCTAATAGTGCATGTTATATTGATAATAGTAAAAGTAATAAGTACATTTATTACAGTTCTATCGATAATAACTGCATAATATGGGTAATAATGCATGTTATATTGATGACAATAAAAGTAATACGTATATTTATTATAGTTCTAGCGATAGTAACTGCATAATATGGGTAATAATGCACGTTATATTGCAATAATATAAGTAATAAGTATAATTATTACAGTTCTAGCCATAACAACTGCATTATATGTGTAATAATGCATGTTACATTGATAATATTGGGAGTAATAGGTATATTTATTATAGTTCTAGCGATGATAACTGCATAATATGGGTAATAATGCATGTTATATTGATAATAATATAAGTAATAAGTATAATTATTACAGTTCTAGCGATAATAACTGCATTACATGGGTAATAATGCACGTTATATTGCTAATAATATAAGTAATGAGTACAATTATTACAGTTCTAGCGATAATAACTGCATTATATGGGTAATAATGCATGTTATATTGATAATAATGTAAGTAATAAGTATAATTATTACAGTTCTAGCGATAACAACTGCATTATATGGGTAATAATGCACGTTATATTGCTAACAATATAAGTAATAAGTATAATTATTACAGTTCTAGCGATAATAACTGCATTATATGGGTAATAATGCATGTTATATTGATGATAATGAAAGTAATACGTATATTTATTATAGTTCTAGCGATAATAACTGCACAATATGGGTAATAATGCATGTTATATTGATGATAATAAAAGTAATACGTATATTTATTATAGTTCTAGCGATAAAAACTGCATAATATGGGTAATAATGCATGTTATATTGATAACAATATAAGTAATAAGTATAATTATTACAGTTCTAGCGATAATAACTGCATTATATGGGTAATAATGCACGTTATATTGCTAATAGTATAAGTAATAAGTATAATTATTACAGTCCTAGCGATAATAACTGTATTATATGGGTAATAATGCATGTTATATTGATAATATCGGGAGTAATCAGTACAATTATTATTGTTCTAGCGATAATAATAGTACAATATGGCTAATAGTGCATGTTATATTGATAATAATAAAAGTAATAAGTATATTTATTATCGTTCTATCGATAATAACTGCATAATATGGGTAATAATGCATGTTATATTGATGATAATGAAAGTAGTAAGTATATTTATTACAGTTCTAGCGATAATAACTGCATTATATGCGTAATAAGGCATGTTATATTGATAATATCGGGAGTAATAAGTATAATTATTATAGTTCTAGCGATAATAATAGTAAAATATGGCAAATAGTGCATGTTATGTTGATAATAATAAAAGTAATAAGTATATTTATTACAGTTCTATCGATAATAACTGCATAATATGGGTAATAATGCATGTTATATTGATGATAATAAAAGTAATACGTATATTTATTATAGTTCTAGCGATAAAAACTGCATAATATGGGTAATAATGCATGTTATATTGATGATAATAAAAGTAATACGTATATTTATTATAGTTCTAGCGATAAAAACTGCATAATATGGGTAATAATGCATGTTATATTGATGATAACGAAAGTAGTAAGTATATTTATTACAGTTCTAGCGATAATAACTGCATTATATGCGTAATAAGGCATGTTATATTGATGATAATAAAAGTAATACGTATATTTATTATAGTTCTAGCGATAGTAACTGCATTATATGGGTAATAATGCACGTTATATTGCTAATAATATAAGTAAAAAGTATAATTATTACCGTCCTAGCGATAATAACTGTATTATATGGGTAATAATGCATGTTATATTGATAATATCGGTAGTAATAAGTACAATTATTATATTTCTAGCGATAATAATAGTACAATATGGCTAATAGTGCATGTTATATTGACAATAATAAAAGTAATAAGTATATTTATTATCGTTCTATCGATAATAACTGCATAATATGGGTAATAATGCACGTTATATTGCAATAATATAAGTAATAAGTATAATTATTACAGTTCTAGCCATAACAACTGCATTATATGGGTAATAATGCATGTTACATTGATAATATTGGGAGTAATAGGTATATTTTTAATAGTTCTAGCGATGATAACTGCATAATATGGGTAATAATGCATGTTATATTGATAATAATATAAGTAATAAGTATAATTATTACAGTTCTAGCGATAATAACTGCATTATATGGGTAATAATGCATGTTATATTGATGATAATTAAAGTAATACGTATATTTATTATAGTTCTAGCGATAATAACTGCACAATATGGGTAATAATGCATGTTATATTGATGATAATTAAAGTAATACGTATATTTATTATAGTTCTAGCGATAATAACTACATAATATGGGTAATAATGCATGTTATATTGAGAATAATATGAGTAATAAGTATAATTATTACAGTTCTAGCGATAATAACTGCATTATATGGGTAATAATGCTTGTTATATTGATAATATCGGGAGTAATAAGTATAATTATTATAGTTCTAGCGATAATAATAGTAAAATATGGCAAATAGTGCAATTTATGTTGATAATAATAAAAGTAATAAGTATATTTATTACAGTTCTATCGATAATAACTGCATAATATGGGTAATAATGCATGTTATATTGATGATAATAAAAGTAATACGTATATTTATTATAGTTCTAGCGATAATAACTGCATAATATGGGTAATAATGCATGTTATATTGATAATAATATAAGTAATAAGTATATTTATTACAGTTCTATCGATAATAACTTCTTAATATGGGTAATAATGCATGTTATATTGATGATAATGAAAGTAGTAAGTATATTTATTACAGTTCTAGCGATAATAACTGCATAATATGGCAAATAATGCATGTTATATTGATAATAATATAAGTAATAAGTATAATTATTACAGTCCTAGCGATAATAACTGTATTATATGGGTAATAATGCATGTTATATTGATAATAATATAAGTAATAAGTATAATTATTACAGTTCTAGCCATAACAACTGCATTATATGGGTAATAATGCATGTTACATTGATAATATTGGGAGTAATAGGTATATTTATTATAGTTCTAGCGATGATAACTGCATAATATGGGTAATAATGCATGTTATATTGATGATAATTAAAGTAATACGTATATTTATTATAGTTCTAGCGATAATAACTACATAATATGGGTAATAATGCATGTTATATTGAGAATAATATGAGTAATAAGTATAATTATTATAGTTCTAGCGATAGTAATAGTAAAATGTGGCTAATAGTGCATGATATATTGATAATAGTAAAAGTAATAAGTATATTTATTACAGTTCTATCGATAATAACTGCATAATATGGGTAATAATGCATGTTATATTGATGATAATAAAAGTAATACGTATATTTATTATAGTTCTAGCGATAAAAACTGCATAATATGGGTAATAATGCACGTTATATTGCTAATAGTATAAGTATTAAGTATAATTATTACAGTTCTAGCGATAATAATTGCATTATATGGGTAATAATGCATGTTACATTGATAATATTGGGAGTAATAAGTATATTTATTATAGTTCCAGCGATAATAACTGCATAATATGGGTAATAATGCATGTTATATTGATAATAATATAAGTAATAAGTATAATTATTACAGTTCTAGCGATAATACCTCCATTATATGGGTAATAATGCGTGTTATATTGATGATAATAAAAGTAATACGTATATTTATTATAGTTCTAGCGATAATAACTGCATAATATGGGTAATAATGCATGTTATATTGATAATAATATAAGTAATAAGTATATTTATTACAGTTCTATCGATAATAACTTCTTAATATGGGTAATAATGCATGTTATATTGATGATAATGAAAGTAGTAAGTATATTTATTACAGTTCTAGCGATAATAACTGCATAATATGGCAAATAATGCATGTTATATTGATAATAATATAAGTAATAAGTATAATTATTACAGTCCTAGCGATAATAACTGTATTATATGGGTAATAATGCATGTTATATTGATAATATCGGGAGTAATAAGTACAATTATTATTGTTCTAGCGATAATAATAGTACAATATGGCTAATAGTGCATGTTATATTGATAATAATAAAAGTAATAAGTATATTTATTATCGTTCTATCGATAATAACTGCATAATATGGGTAATAATGCATGTTATATTGATGATAATGAAAGTAGTAAGTATATTTATTACAGTTCTAGCGATAATAACTGCATTATATGCGTAATAAGGCATGTTATATTGATAATATCGGGAGTAATAAGTATAATTATTATAGTTCTAGCGACAATAATAGTAAAATATGGCTAATAGTGCATGTTATATTGATAATAGTAAAAGTAATAAGTACATTTATTACAGTTCTATCGATAATAACTGCATAATATGGGTAATAATGCATGTTATATTGATGATAATAAAAGTGATACGTATATATATTATCGTTCTATCGATAATAACTGCATAATATGGGTAATAATGCACGTTATATTGCAATAATATAAGTAATAAGTATAATTATTACAGTTCTAGCCATAACAACTGCATTATATGGGTAATAATGCATGTTACATTGATAATATTGGGAGTAATAGGTATATTTATTATAGTTCTAGCGATGATAACTGCATAATATGGGTAATAATGCATGTTATATTGATGACAATAAAAGTAATACGTATATTTATTATAGTTCTAGCGATAATAACTGCATAATATGGGTAATAATGCATGTTATACTGAGAATAATATGAGTAATAAGTATAATTATTACAGTTCTGGCGATAATAACTGCATTATATGGGTAATAATGCACGGTTATATTGCATAATAGTATAAGTAATGAGTATAATTATTACAGTTCTAGCGATAATACTGCGTTATGTGGGTAATAATGCATGTTATATTGATATTATTGGGAGCAATAAGTATAATTATTACAGTTCTAGCCATAATGATAGTAGAATATGGCCTAATAATGCAATGTTATATTGATAACAATATAAGTAATAAGTATAATTATTACAGTTCTAGCGATAATAACTGCATTATATGGGGTAATAATGCACGTTATATTGCTAATAGTATAAGTAATAAGTATAATTATTACAGTCCTAGCGATAATAACTGTATTATACGGGTAATAATGCATGTTATATTGATAATATCGGGAGTAATCAGTACAATTATTATTGTTCTAGCGATAATAATAGTACAATATGGCTAATAGTGCATGTTATATTGATAATAATAAAAGTAATAAGTATATTTATTATCGTTCTGATCGATAATAACTGCATAATATGGGTAATAATGCATGTTATATTGATGATAATGAAAGTCGTAAGTATATTTATTACAGTTCTAGCGATAATAACTGCATTATATGCGTAATAAGGCATGTTATATTGATAATATCGGGAGTAATAAGTATAATTATTATAGTTCTAGCGATAATAATAGTAAAATATGGCAAATAGTGCATGTTATGTTGATAATAATAAAAGTAATAAGTATATTTATTACAGTTCTATCGATAATAACTGCATAATATGGGTAATAATGCATGTTATATTGATGATAATAAAAGTAATACGTATATTTATTATAGTTCTAGCGATAAAAACTGCATAATATGGGTAATAATGCATGTTATATTGATGATAATAAAAGTAATACGTATATTTATTATAGTTCTAGCGATAAAAACTGCATAATATGGGTAATAATGCATGTTATATTGATGATAACGAAAGTAGTAAGTATATTTATTACAGTTCTAGCGATAATAACTGCATTATATGCGTAATAAGGCATGTTATATTGATGATAATAAAAGTAATACGTATATTTATTATAGTTCTAGCGATAGTAACTGCATTATATGGGTAATAATGCACGTTATATTGCTAATAATATAAGTAAAAAGTATAATTATTACCGTCCTAGCGATAATAACTGTATTATATGGGTAATAATGCATGTTATATTGATAATATCGGTAGTAATAAGTACAATTATTATATTTCTAGCGATAATAATAGTACAATATGGCTAATAGTGCATGTTATATTGACAATAATAAAAGTAATAAGTATATTTATTATCGTTCTATCGATAATAACTGCATAATATGGGTAATAATGCACGTTATATTGCAATAATATAAGTAATAAGTATAATTATTACAGTTCTAGCCATAACAACTGCATTATATGGGTAATAATGCATGTTACATTGATAATATTGGGAGTAATAGGTATATTTTTAATAGTTCTAGCGATGATAACTGCATAATATGGGTAATAATGCATGTTATATTGATAATAATATAAGTAATAAGTATAATTATTACAGTTCTAGCGATAATAACTGCATTATATGGGTAATAATGCATGTTATATTGATGATAATTAAAGTAATACGTATATTTATTATAGTTCTAGCGATAATAACTGCACAATATGGGTAATAATGCATGTTATATTGATGATAATTAAAGTAATACGTATATTTATTATAGTTCTAGCGATAATAACTACATAATATGGGTAATACTGCATGTTATATTGAGAATAATATGAGTAATAAGTATAATTATTACAGTTCTAGCGATAATAACTGCATTATATGGGTAATAATGCTTGTTATATTGATAATATCGGGAGTAATAAGTATAATTATTATAGTTCTAGCGATAATAATAGTAAAATATGGCAAATAGTGCAATTTATGTTGATAATAATAAAAGTAATAAGTATATTTATTACAGTTCTATCGATAATAACTGCATAATATGGGTAATAATGCATGTTATATTGATGATAATAAAAGTAATACGTATATTTATTATAGTTCTAGCGATAATAACTGCATAATATGGGTAATAATGCATGTTATATTGATAATAATATAAGTAATAAGTATATTTATTACAGTTCTATCGATAATAACTTCTTAATATGGGTAATAATGCATGTTATATTGATGATAATGAAAGTAGTAAGTATATTTATTACAGTTCTAGCGATAATAACTGCATAATATGGCAAATAATGCATGTTATATTGATAATAATATAAGTAATAAGTATAATTATTACAGTCCTAGCGATAATAACTGTATTATATGGGTAATAATGCATGTTATATTGATAATATCGGGAGTAATAAGTACAATTATTATTGTTCTAGCGATAATAATAGTACAATATGGCTAATCGTGCATGTTATATTGATAATAATAAAAGTAATAAGTATATTTATTATCGTTCTATCGATAATAACTGCATAATATGGGTAATAATGCATGTTATATTGATGATAATGAAAGTAGTAAGTATATTTATTACAGTTCTAGCGATAATAACTGCATTATATGCGTAATAAGGCATGTTATATTGATAATATCGGGAGTAATAAGTATAATTATTATAGTTCTAGCGACAATAATAGTAAAATATGGCTAATAGTGCATGTTATATTGATAATAGTAAAAGTAATAAGTACATTTATTACAGTTCTATCGATAATAACTGCATAATATGGGTAATAATGCATGTTATATTGATGATAATAAAAGTAATACGTATATTTATTATAGTTCTAGCGATAGTAACTGCATTATATGGGTAATAATGCACGTTATATTGCTAATAATATAAGTAAAAAGTATAATTATTACCGTCCTAGCGATAATAACTGTATTATATGGGTAATAATGCATGTTATATTGATAATATCGGTAGTAATAAGTACAATTATTATATTTCTAGCGATAATAATAGTACAATATGGCTAATAGTGCATGTTATATTGACAATAATAAAAGTAATAAGTATATTTATTATCGTTCTATCGATAATAACTGCATAATATGGGTAATAATGCACGTTATATTGCAATAATATAAGTAATAAGTATAATTATTACAGTTCTAGCCATAACAACTGCATTATATGTGTAATAATGCATGTTACATTGATAATATTGGGAGTAATAGGTATATTTATTATAGTTCTAGCGATGATAACTGCATAATATGGGTAATAATGCATGTTATATTGATAATAATATAAGTAATAAGTATAATTATTACAGTTCTAGCGATAATAACTGCATTACATGGGTAATAATGCACGTTATATTGCTAATAATATAAGTAATGAGTACAATTATTACAGTTCTAGCGATAATAACTGCATTATATGGGTAATAATGCATGTTATATTGATAATAATGTAAGTAATAAGTATAATTATTACAGTTCTAGCGATAACAACTGCATTATATGGGTAATAATGCACGTTATATTGCTAACAATATAAGTAATAAGTATAATTATTACAGTTCTAGCGATAATAACTGCATTATATGGGTAATAATGCAAGTTATATTGATGATAATGAAAGTAATACGTATATTTATTATAGTTCTAGCGATAATAACTGCACAATATGGGTAATAATGCATGTTATATTGATGATAATTAAAGTAATACGTATATTTATTATAGTTCTAGCGATAATAACTGCACAATATGGGTAATAATGCATGTTATATTGATGATAATTAAAGTAATACGTATATTTATTATAGTTCTAGCGATAATAACTACATAATATGGGTAATAATGCATGTTATATTGAGAATAATATGAGTAATAAGTATAATTATTACAGTTCTAGCGATAATAACTGCATTATATGGGTAATAATGCTTGTTATATTGATAATATCGGGAGTAATAAGTATAATTATTATAGTTCTAGCGATAATAATAGTAAAATATGGCAAATAGTGCAATTTATGTTGATAATAATAAAAGTAATAAGTATATTTATTACAGTTCTATCGATAATAACTGCATAATATGTGTAATAATGCATGTTATATTGATAATAATATAAGTAATAAGTATATTTATTACAGTTCTATCGATAATAACTTCTTAATATGGGTAATAATGCATGTTATATTGATGATAATGAAAGTAGTAAGTATATTTATTACAGTTCTAGCGATAATAACTGCATAATATGGCTACTAATGCATGTTATATTGATAATAATATAAGTAATAAGTATAATTATTACAGTCCTAGCGATAATAACTGTATTATATGGGTAATAATGCATGTTATATTGACAATATCGGGAGTAATAAGTACAATTATTATTGTTCTAGCGATAATAATAGTACAATATGGCTAATAGTGCATGTTATATTGATAATAATAAAAGTAATAAGTATATTTATTATCGTTCTATCGATAATAACTGCATAATATGGGTAATAATGCATGTTATATTGATGATAATGAAAGTAGTAAGTATATTTATTACAGTTCTAGCGATAATAACTGCATTATATGCGTAATAAGGCATGTTATATTGATAATATCGGGAGTAATAAGTATAATTATTATAGTTCTAGCGACAATAATAGTAAAATATGGCTAATAGTGCATGTTATATTGATAATAGTAAAAGTAATAAGTACATTTATTACAGTTCTATCGATAATAACTGCATAATATGGGTAATAATGCATGTTATATTGATGATAATAAAAGTGATACGTATATATATTATCGTTCTATCGATAATAACTGCATAATATGGGTAATAATGCACGTTATATTGCAATAATATAAGTAATAAGTATAATTATTACAGTTCTAGCCATAACAACTGCATTATATGGGTAATAATGCATGTTACATTGATAATATTGGGAGTAATAGGTATATTTATTATAGTTCTAGCGATGATAACTGCATAATATGGGTAATAATGCATGTTATATTGATGACAATAAAAGTAATACGTATATTTATTATAGTTCTAGCGATAATAACTGCATAATATGGGTAATAATGCATGTTATATTGAGAATAATATGAATAATAAGTATAATTATTACAGTTCTGGCGATAATAACTGCATTATATGGGTAATAATGCACGTTATATTGCTAATAGTATAAGTAATGAGTATAATTATTACAGTTCTAGCGATAATAACTGCGTTATGTGGGTAATAATGCATGTTATATTGATAATATTGGGAGCAATAAGTATAATTATTACAGTTCTAGCCATAATGATAGTAGAATATGGCTAATAGTGCAGGTTACATTGATAATAGTAAAAGTAATAAGTATATTTATTACAGTTCTATCCAAAATAACTGCATAATATGGATTATAATGCATGTTATATTGATGATAATATAAGTAATAAGTATAATTATTACAGTTCTAGCGATAATAACTGCATTATATGGGTAATAATGCTTGTTATATTGATAATATCGGGAGTAATAAGTATAATTATTATAGTTCTAGCGATAATAATAGTAAAATATGGCAAATAGTGCAATTTATGTTGATAATAATAAAAGTAATAAGTATATTTATTACAGTTCTATCGATAATAACTGCATAATATGGGTAATAATGCATGTTATATTGATGACAATAAAAGTAATACGTATATTTATTATAGTTCTAGCGATAATAACTGCATAATATGGGTAATAATGCATGTTATTTTGATAATAATATAAGTAATAAGTATATTTATTACAGTTCTATCGATAATAACTTCTTAATATGGGTAATAATGCATGTTATATTGATGATAATGAAAGTAGTAAGTATATTTATTACAGTTCTAGCGATAATAACTACATAATATGGGTAATAATGCATGTTATATTGAGAATAATATGAGTAATAAGTATAATTATTATAGTTCTAGCGATAATAATAGTAAAATATGGCAAATAGTGCATGTTATACTGATAATAATAAAAGTAATAAGTATATTTATTACAGTTCTAGCGATAATAACTGCGTTATGTGGGTAATAATGCATGTTATATTGATAACATTGGGAGCAATAAGTATAATTATTATAGTTCTAGGGATAATAATAGTAAAATATGGCAAATAGTGCATGTTATGTTGATAATAATAAAAGTAATAAGTATATTTATTACAGTTCTATCGATAATAACTGCATAATATGGGTAATAATGCATGTTATATTGATGATAATAAAAGTAATACGTATATTTATTATAGTTCTAGCGATAAAAACTGCATAATATGGGTAATAATGCATGTTGTATTGATAACAATATAAGTAATAAGTATAATTATTACAGTTCTAGCGATAATAACTGCATTATATGGGTAATAATGCGTGTTATATTGAGAATAATATAAGTAATAAGTATAATTATTACAGTTCTAGCGATAATAACTGCATTATATGGGTAATAATGCATGTTATATTGAGAATAATATAAGTAATAAGTATAATTATTACAGTTCTAGCGATAATACCTCCATTATATGGGTAATAATGCATGTTATATTGATGATAATGAAAGTAATACGTATATTTATTATAGTTCTAGCGATAATAACTGCATAATATGGGTAATAATGCATGTTATATTGATGATAATAAAAGTAATACGTATATTTATTATAGTTCTAGCGATAATAACTGCATAATATGGGTAATAATGCAAGTTATATTGAGAATAATATAAGTAATAAGTATAATTATTACAGTTCTGGCGATAATAACTGCATTATATGGGTAATAAGGCATGTAATATTGATAACATCGGGAGTAATAGGTATAATTATTATAGTTCTAGCGATAATAATAGTAAAATATGGCTAATAGTGCATGATATATTGATAATAGTAAAAGTAGTAAGTGTATTTATTACAGTTCTATCGATAATAACTGCATAATATGGGTAATAATGCATGTTATATTGATAATAATATAAGTAATAAGTATAATTATTACAGTTCTAGCGATAATACCTCCATTATATGGGTAATAATGCATGTTATATTGATGATAATGAAAGTAATACGTATATTTATTATAGTTCTAGCGATAATAACTGCATAATATGGGTAATAATGCATGTTATATTGATGATAATAAAAGTAATACGTATATTTATTATAGTTCTAGCGATAATAACTGCATAATATGGGTAATAATGCATGTTATATTGAGAATAATATAAGTAATAAGTATAATT
Source organism: Megachile leachella (assembly GCA_963576845.1). Taxonomy (NCBI): domain Eukaryota; kingdom Metazoa; phylum Arthropoda; class Insecta; order Hymenoptera; family Megachilidae; genus Megachile; species Megachile leachella. The sequence continues at coordinate 148,378 of CAUYWW010000027.1, read as the reverse complement.
ATTACAGTTGTGGCGATAATAGCAGCATTATATGGGTAACGATGCACGTTATACTGCTAATAGTATAAGTAATAAGTATAATTATTACAGTTCTAGCAATAATACCTCCATTATATGGGTAATAATGCATGTTATGTTGATAATAATGTAAGTAATAAGTATAATTATTACAGTTCTTGCGATAATAACTGCATTATATGGGTAATAATGCATGTTATATTGAGAATAATATAAGTAATAAGTATAATTATTACAGTTCTAGCGATAATAACTGCATTATATGGGTAATAATGCACGTTATATTGCTAATAATATAAGTAATAAGTATAATTATTACAGTTCTAGCGATAATAACTGCATTATATGGGTAATAATGCATGTTATGTTGATAATAATATAAGTAATAAGTATAATTATTACAGTTCTAGCGATAATAACTGCATTATATGGGTAATAATGCATGTTATATTGAGAATAATATAAGTAATAAGTATAATTATTACAGTTCTGGCGATAATAACTGCATTATATGGGTAATAATGCACGTTATATTGCTAATAGTATAAGTAATAAGTATAATTATTACAATTCTAGCGATAATACCTCCATTATATGGGTAATAATCCATGTTATATTGATAATAATATAAGTAATAAGTATAATTATTACAGTTCTAGCGATAATAACTGCATAATATGGGTAATAATGCACGTTATATTGCTAATAATATAAGTAATGAGTATAATTATTACAGTTCTAGCGATAATAACTGCATTATATGGGTAATAATGCATGTTATATTAATAATATCGGGAGTAATAAGTATAATTATTATAGTTCTAGCGATAATAATAGTAAAATATGGCAAATAGTGCATGATATATTGATAATAATAAAAGTAATAAGTATATTTATTACAGTTCTATCGACAATAACTGCATAACATGGGTAATAATGCATGTTATATTGATGATAATAAAAGTAATACGTATATTTATTATAGTTCTAGCGATAATAACTGCATAATATGGGTAATAATGCATGTTATATTGAGAATAATATAAGTAATAGGTATAATTATTACAGTTCTAGCGATAATAACTGCATTATATGGGTAATAATGCACGTTATATTGCTAACAATATAAGTAATAAGTATAATTATTACAGTTCTAGCGATAATAACTGCATTATATGGGTAAAAATGCACGTTATATTGCTAATAGTATAAGTAATAAGTATAATTATTACAGTTCTAGCGATAATACCTCTATTATATGGGTAATAATGCATGTTATATTGATAATATCGGGAGTAATAAGTATAATTATTATAGTTCTAGCGATAATAATAGTAAAATATGGCAAATAGTGCATGTTATATTGATAATAATATGAGTAATAAGTATAATTATTACAGTTCTAGCGATAATAACTGCATAATATGGGTAATAATGCATGTTATTTTGATAATAATATAAGTAATAAGTATATTTATTACAGTTCTATCGATAATAACTTCTTAATATGGGTAATAATGCATGTTATATTGATGATAATGAAAGTAGTAAGTATATTTATTACAGTTCTAGCGATAATAACTACATAATATGGGTAATAATGCATGTTATATTGAGAATAATATGAGTAATAAGTATAATTATTATAGTTCTAGCGATAATAATAGTAAAATATGGCAAATAGTGCATGTTATACTGATAATAATAAAAGTAATAAGTATATTTATTACAGTTCTAGCGATAATAACTGCGTTATGTGGGTAATAATGCATGTTATATTGATAACATTGGGAGCAATAAGTATAATTATTATAGTTCTAGGGATAATAATAGTAAAATATGGCAAATAGTGCATGTTATGTTGATAATAATAAAAGTAATAAGTATATTTATTACAGTTCTATCGATAATAACTGCATAATATGGGTAATAATGCATGTTATATTGATGATAATAAAAGTAATACGTATATTTATTATAGTTCTAGCGATAAAAACTGCATAATATGGGTAATAATGCATGTTGTATTGATAACAATATAAGTAATAAGTATAATTATTACAGTTCTAGCGATAATAACTGCATTATATGGGTAATAATGCGTGTTATATTGAGAATAATATAAGTAATAAGTATAATTATTACAGTTCTAGCGATAATAACTGCATTATATGGGTAATAATGCATGTTATATTGAGAATAATATAAGTAATAAGTATAATTATTACAGTTCTAGCGATAATACCTCCATTATATGGGTAATAATGCATGTTATATTGATGATAATGAAAGTAATACGTATATTTATTATAGTTCTAGCGATAATAACTGCATAATATGGGTAATAATGCATGTTATATTGATGATAATAAAAGTAATACGTATATTTATTATAGTTCTAGCGATAATAACTGCATAATATGGGTAATAATGCAAGTTATATTGAGAATAATATAAGTAATAAGTATAATTATTACAGTTCTGGCGATAATAACTGCATTATATGGGTAATAAGGCATGTAATATTGATAACATCGGGAGTAATAGGTATAATTATTATAGTTCTAGCGATAATAATAGTAAAATATGGCTAATAGTGCATGATATATTGATAATAGTAAAAGTAGTAAGTGTATTTATTACAGTTCTATCGATAATAACTGCATAATATGGGTAATAATGCATGTTATATTGATAATAATATAAGTAATAAGTATAATTATTACAGTTCTAGCGATAATACCTCCATTATATGGGTAATAATGCATGTTATATTGATGATAATGAAAGTAATACGTATATTTATTATAGTTCTAGCGATAATAACTGCATAATATGGGTAATAATGCATGTTATATTGATGATAATAAAAGTAATACGTATATTTATTATAGTTCTAGCGATAATAACTGCATAATATGGGTAATAATGCATGTTATATTGAGAATAATATAAGTAATAAGTATAATTATTACAGTTGTGGCGATAATAGCAGCATTATATGGGTAACGATGCACGTTATACTGCTAATAGTATAAGTAATAAGTATAATTATTACAGTTCTAGCAATAATACCTCCATTATATGGGTAATAATGCATGTTATGTTGATAATAATGTAAGTAATAAGTATAATTATTACAGTTCTTGCGATAATAACTGCATTATATGGGTAATAATGCATGTTATATTGAGAATAATATAAGTAATAAGTATAATTATTACAGTTCTAGCGATAATAACTGCATTATATGGGTAATAATGCACGTTATATTGCTAATAATATAAGTAATAAGTATAATTATTACAGTTCTAGCGATAATAACTGCATTATATGGGTAATAATGCATGTTATGTTGATAATAATATAAGTAATAAGTATAATTATTACAGTTCTAGCGATAATAACTGCATTATATGGGTAATAATGCATGTTATATTGAGAATAATATAAGTAATAAGTATAATTATTACAGTTCTGGCGATAATAACTGCATTATATGGGTAATAATGCACGTTATATTGCTAATAGTATAAGTAATAAGTATAATTATTACAATTCTAGCGATAATACCTCCATTATATGGGTAATAATCCATGTTATATTGATAATAATATAAGTAATAAGTATAATTATTACAGTTCTAGCGATAATAACTGCATAATATGGGTAATAATGCACGTTATATTGCTAATAATATAAGTAATGAGTATAATTATTACAGTTCTAGCGATAATAACTGCATTATATGGGTAATAATGCATGTTATATTAATAATATCGGGAGTAATAAGTATAATTATTATAGTTCTAGCGATAATAATAGTAAAATATGGCAAATAGTGCATGATATATTGATAATAATAAAAGTAATAAGTATATTTATTACAGTTCTATCGACAATAACTGCATAACATGGGTAATAATGCATGTTATATTGATGATAATAAAAGTAATACGTATATTTATTATAGTTCTAGCGATAATAACTGCATAATATGGGTAATAATGCATGTTATATTGAGAATAATATAAGTAATAGGTATAATTATTACAGTTCTAGCGATAATAACTGCATTATATGGGTAATAATGCACGTTATATTGCTAACAATATAAGTAATAAGTATAATTATTACAGTTCTAGCGATAATAACTGCATTATATGGGTAAAAATGCACGTTATATTGCTAATAGTATAAGTAATAAGTATAATTATTACAGTTCTAGCGATAATACCTCTATTATATGGGTAATAATGCATGTTATATTGATAATATCGGGAGTAATAAGTATAATTATTATAGTTCTAGCGATAATAATAGTAAAATATGGCAAATAGTGCATGTTATATTGATAATAATATGAGTAATAAGTATAATTATTACAGTTCTAGCGATAATAACTGCATTATATGGGTAATAATGCACGTTATATTGCTAACAATATAAGTAATAAGTATAATTATTACAGTTCTAGCGATAATAACTGCATTATATGGGTAATAAGGCATGTAATATTGATAACATCGGGAGTAATAGGTATAATTATTATAGTTCTAGCGATAATAATAGTAAAATATGGCTAATAGTGCATGATATATTGATAATAGTAAAAGTAGTAAGTGTATTTATTACAGTTCTATCGATAATAACTGCATAATATGGGTAATAATGCATGTTATATTGATAATAATATAAGTAATAAGTATAATTATTACAGTTCTAGCGATAATACCTCCATTATATGGGTAATAATGCATGTTATATTGATGATAATGAAAGTAATACGTATATTTATTATAGTTCTAGCGATAATAACTGCATAATATGGGTAATAATGCATGTTATATTGATGATAATAAAAGTAATACGTATATTTATTATAGTTCTAGCGATAATAACTGCATAATATGGGTAATAATGCAAGTTATATTGAGAATAATATAAGTAATAAGTATAATTATTACAGTTCTGGCGATAATAACTGCATTATATGGGTAATAAGGCATGTAATATTGATAACATCGGGAGTAATAGGTATAATTATTATAGTTCTAGCGATAATAATAGTAAAATATGGCTAATAGTGCATGATATATTGATAATAGTAAAAGTAGTAAGTGTATTTATTACAGTTCTATCGATAATAACTGCATAATATGGGTAATAATGCATGTTATATTGATAATAATATAAGTAATAAGTATAATTATTACAGTTCTAGCGATAATACCTCCATTATATGGGTAATAATGCATGTTATATTGATGATAATGAAAGTAATACGTATATTTATTATAGTTCTAGCGATAATAACTGCATAATATGGGTAATAATGCATGTTATATTGATGATAATAAAAGTAATACGTATATTTATTATAGTTCTAGCGATAATAACTGCATAATATGGGTAATAATGCATGTTATATTGAGAATAATATAAGTAATAAGTATAATTATTACAGTTCTGGCGATAATAACTGCATTATATGGGTAACGATGCACGTTATACTGCTAATAGTATAAGTAATAAGTATAATTATTACAGTTCTAGCAATAATACCTCCATTATATGGGTAATAATGCATGTTATGTTGATAATAATATAAGTAATACGTATAATTATTACAGTTCTTGCGATAATAACTGCATTATATGGGTAATAATGCATGTTATATTGAGAATAATATAAGTAATAAGTATAATTATTACAGTTCTGGCGATAATAACTGCATTATATGGGTAATAATATACGTTATATTGCTAATAGTATAAGTAATAAGTATAATTATTACAGTTCTAGCGATAATAACTGCATTATATGGGTAAAAATGCATGTTATATTGATAATATTGGGAGTAATGAGTATATTTATTATGGTTCTAGAGATAATAACTGCATAATATGGGTAATAATGCATGTTATATTGATAATAATATAAGTAATAAGTATAATTATTACAGTTCTAGCGATAATACCTCCATTATATGGGTAATAATGCATGTTATATTGATGATAATGAAAGTAATACGTATATTTATTATAGTTCTAGCGATAATAACTGCATAATATGGGTAATAATGCATGTTATATTGATGATAATAAAAGTAATACGTATATTTATTATAGTTCTAGCGATAATAACTGCATAATATGGGTAATAATGCAAGTTATATTGAGAATAATATAAGTAATAAGTATAATTATTACAGTTCTGGCGATAATAACTGCATTATATGGGTAATAAGGCATGTAATATTGATAACATCGGGAGTAATAGGTATAATTATTATAGTTCTAGCGATAATAATAGTAAAATATGGCTAATAGTGCATGATATATTGATAATAGTAAAAGTAGTAAGTGTATTTATTACAGTTCTATCGATAATAACTGCATAATATGGGTAATAATGCATGTTATATTGATAATAATATAAGTAATAAGTATAATTATTACAGTTCTAGCGATAATACCTCCATTATATGGGTAATAATGCATGTTATATTGATGATAATGAAAGTAATACGTATATTTATTATAGTTCTAGCGATAATAACTGCATAATATGGGTAATAATGCATGTTATATTGATGATAATAAAAGTAATACGTATATTTATTATAGTTCTAGCGATAATAACTGCATAATATGGGTAATAATGCATGTTATATTGAGAATAATATAAGTAATAAGTATAATTATTACAGTTGTGGCGATAATAGCAGCATTATATGGGTAACGATGCACGTTATACTGCTAATAGTATAAGTAATAAGTATAATTATTACAGTTCTAGCAATAATACCTCCATTATATGGGTAATAATGCATGTTATGTTGATAATAATGTAAGTAATAAGTATAATTATTACAGTTCTTGCGATAATAACTGCATTATATGGGTAATAATGCATGTTATATTGAGAATAATATAAGTAATAAGTATAATTATTACAGTTCTAGCGATAATAACTGCATTATATGGGTAATAATGCACGTTATATTGCTAATAATATAAGTAATAAGTATAATTATTACAGTTCTAGCGATAATAACTGCATTATATGGGTAATAATGCATGTTATGTTGATAATAATATAAGTAATAAGTATAATTATTACAGTTCTAGCGATAATAACTGCATTATATGGGTAATAATGCATGTTATATTGAGAATAATATAAGTAATAAGTATAATTATTACAGTTCTGGCGATAATAACTGCATTATATGGGTAATAATGCACGTTATATTGCTAATAGTATAAGTAATAAGTATAATTATTACAATTCTAGCGATAATACCTCCATTATATGGGTAATAATCCATGTTATATTGATAATAATATAAGTAATAAGTATAATTATTACAGTTCTAGCGATAATAACTGCATAATATGGGTAATAATGCACGTTATATTGCTAATAATATAAGTAATGAGTATAATTATTACAGTTCTAGCGATAATAACTGCATTATATGGGTAATAATGCATGTTATATTAATAATATCGGGAGTAATAAGTATAATTATTATAGTTCTAGCGATAATAATAGTAAAATATGGCAAATAGTGCATGATATATTGATAATAATAAAAGTAATAAGTATATTTATTACAGTTCTATCGACAATAACTGCATAACATGGGTAATAATGCATGTTATATTGATGATAATAAAAGTAATACGTATATTTATTATAGTTCTAGCGATAATAACTGCATAATATGGGTAATAATGCATGTTATATTGAGAATAATATAAGTAATAGGTATAATTATTACAGTTCTAGCGATAATAACTGCATTATATGGGTAATAATGCACGTTATATTGCTAACAATATAAGTAATAAGTATAATTATTACAGTTCTAGCGATAATAACTGCATTATATGGGTAAAAATGCACGTTATATTGCTAATAGTATAAGTAATAAGTATAATTATTACAGTTCTAGCGATAATACCTCTATTATATGGGTAATAATGCATGTTATATTGATAATATCGGGAGTAATAAGTATAATTATTATAGTTCTAGCGATAATAATAGTAAAATATGGCAAATAGTGCATGTTATATTGATAATAATATGAGTAATAAGTATAATTATTACAGTTCTAGCGATAATAACTGCATTATATGGGTAATAATGCACGTTATATTGCTAACAATATAAGTAATAAGTATAATTATTACAGTTCTAGCGATAATAACTGCATTATATGGGTAATAAGGCATGTAATATTGATAACATCGGGAGTAATAGGTATAATTATTATAGTTCTAGCGATAATAATAGTAAAATATGGCTAATAGTGCATGATATATTGATAATAGTAAAAGTAGTAAGTGTATTTATTACAGTTCTATCGATAATAACTGCATAATATGGGTAATAATGCATGTTATATTGATAATAATATAAGTAATAAGTATAATTATTACAGTTCTAGCGATAATACCTCCATTATATGGGTAATAATGCATGTTATATTGATGATAATGAAAGTAATACGTATATTTATTATAGTTCTAGCGATAATAACTGCATAATATGGGTAATAATGCATGTTATATTGATGATAATAAAAGTAATACGTATATTTATTATAGTTCTAGCGATAATAACTGCATAATATGGGTAATAATGCAAGTTATATTGAGAATAATATAAGTAATAAGTATAATTATTACAGTTCTGGCGATAATAACTGCATTATATGGGTAATAAGGCATGTAATATTGATAACATCGGGAGTAATAGGTATAATTATTATAGTTCTAGCGATAATAATAGTAAAATATGGCTAATAGTGCATGATATATTGATAATAGTAAAAGTAGTAAGTGTATTTATTACAGTTCTATCGATAATAACTGCATAATATGGGTAATAATGCATGTTATATTGATGATAATGAAAGTAATACGTATATTTATTATAGTTCTAGCGATAATAACTGCATAATATGGGTAATAATGCATGTTATATTGATGATAATAAAAGTAATACGTATATTTATTATAGTTCTAGCGATAATAACTGCATAATATGGGTAATAATGCATGTTATATTGAGAATAATATAAGTAATAAGTATAATTATTACAGTTCTGGCGATAATAACTGCATTATATGGGTAACGATGCACGTTATACTGCTAATAGTATAAGTAATAAGTATAATTATTAGAGTTCTAGCAATAATACCTCCATTATATGGGTAATAATGCATGTTATGTTGATAATAATATTAGTAATAAGTATAATTATTACAGTTCTTGCGATAATAACTGCATTATATGGGTAATAATGCATGTTATATTGAGAATAATATAAGTAATAAGTATAATTATTACAGTTCTGGCGATAATAACTGCATTATATGGGTAATAATATACGTTATATTGCTAATAGTATAAGTAATAAGTATAATTATTACAGTTCTAGCGATAATAACTGCATTATATGGGTAAAAATGCATGTTATATTGATAATATTGGGAGTAATGAGTATATTTATTATGGTTCTAGAGATAATAACTGCATAATATGGGTAATAATGCATGTTATATTGATAATAATATAAGTAATAAGTATAATTATTACAGTTCTAGCGATAATACCTCCATTATATGGGTAATAATGCATGTTATATTGATGATAATGAAAGTAATACGTATATTTATTATAGTTCTAGCGATAATAACTGCATAATATGGGTAATAATGCATGTTATATTGATGATAATAAAAGTAATACGTATATTTATTATAGTTCTAGCGATAATAACTGCATTATATGGGTAATAATGCATGTAATATTGATAACATCGGGAGTAATAAGTATAATTATTATAGTTCTAGCGATAATAATAGTAAAATATGGCTAATTGTGCATGATATATTGATAATAGTAAAAGTAGTAAGTGTATTTATTACAGTTCTATCGATAATAACTGCATAATATGGGTAATAATGCATGTTATATTGATAATAATATAAGTAATAAGTATAATTATTACAGTTCTAGCGATAATACCTCCATTATATGGGTAATAATGCATGTTATATTGATGATAATGAAAGTAATACGTATATTTATTATAGTTCTAGCGATAATAACTGCATAATATGGGTAATAATGCATGGTATATTGATGATAATAAAAGTAATACGTATATTTATTATAGTTCTAGCGATAATAACTGCATAATATGGGTAATAATGCATGTTATATTGAGAATAATATAAGTAATAAGTATAATTATTACAGTTGTGGCGATAATAACAGCATTATATGGGTAACGATGCACGTTATACTGCTAATAGTATAAGTAATAAGTATAATTATTACAGTTCTAGCAATAATACCTCCATTATATGGGTAATAATGCATGTTATGTTGATAATAATATAAGTAATAAGTATAATTATTACAGTTCTAGCGATAATAACTGCATTATATGGGTAATAATGCATGTTATATTGAGAATAATATAAGTAATAAGTATAATTATTACAGTTCTAGCGATAATAACTGCATTATATGGGTAATAATGCACGTTATATTGCTAATAATATAAGTAATAAGTATAATTATTACAGTTCTAGCGATAATAACTGCATTATATGGGTAATAATGCATGTTATGTTGATAATAATATAAGTAATAAGTATAATTATTACAGTTCTAGCGATAATAACTGCATTATATGGGTAATAATGCATGTTATATTGAGAATAATATAAGTAATAAGTATAATTATTACAGTTCTGGCGATAATAACTGCATTATATGGGTAATAATGCACGTTATATTGCTAATAGTATAAGTAATAAGTATAATTATTACAATTCTAGCGATAATACCTCCATTATATGGGTAATAATCCATGTTATATTGATAATAATATAAGTAATAAGTATAATTATTACAGTTCTAGCGATAATAACTGCATAATATGGGTAATAATGCACGTTATATTGCTAATAATATAAGTAATGAGTATAATTATTACAGTTCTAGCGATAATAACTGCATTATATGGGTAATAATGCATGTTATATTAATAATATCGGGAGTAATAAGTATAATTATTATAGTTCTAGCGATAATAATAGTAAAATATGGCAAATAGTGCATGATATATTGATAATAATAAAAGTAATAAGTATATTTATTACAGTTCTATCGACAATAACTGCATAACATGGGTAATAATGCATGTTATATTGATGATAATAAAAGTAATACGTATATTTATTATAGTTCTAGCGATAATAACTGCATAATATGGGTAATAATGCATGTTATATTGAGAATAATATAAGTAATAGGTATAATTATTACAGTTCTAGCGATAATAACTGCATTATATGGGTAATAATGCACGTTATATTGCTAACAATATAAGTAATAAGTATAATTATTACAGTTCTAGCGATAATAACTGCATTATATGGGTAAAAATGCACGTTATATTGCTAATAGTATAAGTAATAAGTATAATTATTACAGTTCTAGCGATAATACCTCTATTATATGGGTAATAATGCATGTTATATTGATAATATCGGGAGTAATAAGTATAATTATTATAGTTCTAGCGATAATAATAGTAAAATATGGCAAATAGTGCATGTTATATTGATAATAATATGAGTAATAAGTATAATTATTACAGTTCTAGCGATAATAACTGCATTATATGGGTAATAATGCACGTTATATTGCTAACAATATAAGTAATAAGTATAATTATTACAGTTCTAGCGATAATAACTGCATTATATGGGTAATAAGGCATGTAATATTGATAACATCGGGAGTAATAGGTATAATTATTATAGTTCTAGCGATAATAATAGTAAAATATGGCTAATAGTGCATGATATATTGATAATAGTAAAAGTAGTAAGTGTATTTATTACAGTTCTATCGATAATAACTGCATAATATGGGTAATAATGCATGTTATATTGATAATAATATAAGTAATAAGTATAATTATTACAGTTCTAGCGATAATACCTCCATTATATGGGTAATAATGCATGTTATATTGATGATAATGAAAGTAATACGTATATTTATTATAGTTCTAGCGATAATAACTGCATAATATGGGTAATAATGCATGTTATATTGATGATAATAAAAGTAATACGTATATTTATTATAGTTCTAGCGATAATAACTGCATAATATGGGTAATAATGCAAGTTATATTGAGAATAATATAAGTAATAAGTATAATTATTACAGTTCTGGCGATAATAACTGCATTATATGGGTAATAAGGCATGTAATATTGATAACATCGGGAGTAATAGGTATAATTATTATAGTTCTAGCGATAATAATAGTAAAATATGGCTAATAGTGCATGATATATTGATAATAGTAAAAGTAGTAAGTGTATTTATTACAGTTCTATCGATAATAACTGCATAATATGGGTAATAATGCATGTTATATTGATAATAATATAAGTAATAAGTATAATTATTACAGTTCTAGCGATAATACCTCCATTATATGGGTAATAATGCATGTTATATTGATGATAATGAAAGTAATACGTATATTTATTATAGTTCTAGCGATAATAACTGCATAATATGGGTAATAATGCATGTTATATTGATGATAATAAAAGTAATACGTATATTTATTATAGTTCTAGCGATAATAACTGCATAATATGGGTAATAATGCATGTTATATTGAGAATAATATAAGTAATAAGTATAATTATTACAGTTCTGGCGATAATAACTGCATTATATGGGTAACGATGCACGTTATACTGCTAATAGTATAAGTAATAAGTATAATTATTACAGTTCTAGCAATAATACCTCCATTATATGGGTAATAATGCATGTTATGTTGATAATAATATAAGTAATAAGTATAATTATTACAGTTCTTGCGATAATAACTGCATTATATGGGTAATAATGCATGTTATATTGAGAATAATATAAGTAATAAGTATAATTATTACAGTTCTGGCGATAATAACTGCATTATATGGGTAATAATATACGTTATATTGCTAATAGTATAAGTAATAAGTATAATTATTACAGTTCTAGCGATAATAACTGCATTATATGGGTAAAAATGCATGTTATATTGATAATATTGGGAGTAATGAGTATATTTATTATGGTTCTAGAGATAATAACTGCATAATATGGGTAATAATGCATGTTATATTGATAATAATATAAGTAATAAGTATAATTATTACAGTTCTAGCGATAATAACTGCATTATATGGGTAAAAATGCACGTTATATTGCTAATAGTATAAGTAATAAGTATAATTATTACAGTTCTAGCGATAATACCTCTATTATATGGGTAATAATGCATGTTATATTGATAATGATATAATTAATAAGTATAATTATTACAGTTCTAGCGATAATAACTGCATAATATGGGTAATAATGCATGTTATATTGATGATAATAAAAGTAATACGTATATTTATTATAGTTCTAGCGATAATAACTGCATTATATGGGTAATAATGCATGTAATATTGATAACATCGGGAGTAATAAGTATAATTATTATAGTTCTAGCGATAATAATAGTAAAATATGGCTAATAGTGCATGATATATTGATAATAGTAAAAGTAGTAAGTGTATTTATTACAGTTCTATCGATAATAACTGCATAATATGGGTAATAATGCATGTTATATTGATAATAATATAAGTAATAAGTATAATTATTACAGTTCTAGCGATAATACCTCCATTATATGGGTAATAATGCATGTTATATTGATGATAATGAAAGTAATACGTATATTTATTATAGTTCTAGCGATAATAACTGCATAATATGGGTAATAATGCATGTTATATTGATGATAATAAAAGTAATACGTATATTTATTATAGTTCTAGCGATAATAACTGCATAATATGGGTAATAATGCATGTTATATTGAGAATAATATAAGTAATAAGTATAATTATTACAGTTCTGGCGATAATAACTGCATTATATGGGTAACGATGCACGTTATACTGCTAATAGTATAAGTAATAAGTATAATTATTACAGTTCTAGCAATAATACCTCCATTATATGGGTAATAATGCATGTTATGTTGATAATAATATAAGTAATAAGTATAATTATTACAGTTCTTGCGATAATAACTGCATTATATGGGTAATAATGCATGTTATATTGAGAATAATATAAGTAATAAGTATAATTATTACAGTTCTGGCGATAATAACTGCATTATATGGGTAATAATATACGTTATATTGCTAATAGTATAAGTAATAAGTATAATTATTACAGTTCTAGCGATAATAACTGCATTATATGGGTAAAAATGCATGTTATATTGATAATATTGGGAGTAATGAGTATATTTATTATGGTTCTAGAGATAATAACTGCATAATATGGGTAATAATGCATGTTATATTGATAATAATATAAGTAATAAGTATAATTATTACAGTTCTAGCGATAATAACTGCATTATATGGGTAAAAATGCACGTTATATTGCTAATAGTATAAGTAATAAGTATAATTATTACAGTTCTAGCGATAATACCTCTATTATATGGGTAATAATGCATGTTATATTGATAATGATATAATTAATAAGTATAATTATTACAGTTCTAGCGATAATAACTGCATAATATGGGTAATAATGCATGTTATATTGATGATAATAAAAGTAATACGTATATTTATTATAGTTCTAGCGATAATAACTGCATTATATGGGTAATAATGCATGTAATATTGATAACATCGGGAGTAATAAGTATAATTATTATAGTTCTAGCGATAATAATAGTAAAATATGGCTAATAGTGCATGATATATTGATAATAGTAAAAGTAGTAAGTGTATTTATTACAGTTCTATCGATAATAACTGCATAATATGGGTAATAATGCATGTTATATTGATAATAATATAAGTAATAAGTATAATTATTACAGTTCTAGCGATAATACCTCCATTATATGGGTAATAATGCATGTTATATTGATGATAATGAAAGTAATACGTATATTTATTATAGTTCTAGCGATAATAACTGCATAATATGGGTAATAATGCATGTTATATTGAGAATAATATAAGTAATAAGTATAATTATTACAGTTGTGGCGATAATAACAGCATTATATGGGTAACGATGCACGTTATACTGCTAATAATATAAGTAATAAGTATAATTATTACAGTTCTAGCAATAATACCTCCATTATATGGGTAATAATGCATGTTATGTTGATAATAATATTAGTAATAAGTATAATTATTACAGTTCTAGCGATAATAACTGCATTATATGGGTAATAATGCATGTTATATTGAGAATAATATAAGTAATAAGTATAATTATTACAGTTCTAGCGATAATAACTGCATTATATGGGTAATAATGCACGTTATATTGCTAATAATATAAGTAATAAGTATAATTATTACAGTTCTAGCGATAATAACTGCATTATATGGGTAATAATGCATGTTATGTTGATAATAATATAAGTAATAAGTATAATTATTACAGTTCTAGCGATAATAACTGCATTATATGGGTAATAATGCATGTTATATTGAGAATAATATAAGTAATAAGTATAATTATTACAGTTCTGGCGATAATAACTGCATTATATGGGTAATAATGCACGTTATATTGCTAATAGTATAAGTAATAAGTATAATTATTACAATTCTAGCGATAATACCTCCATTATATGGGTAATAATCCATGTTATATTGATAATAATATAAGTAATAAGTATAATTATTACAGTTCTAGCGATAATAACTGCATAATATGGGTAATAATGCACGTTATATTGCTAATAATATAAGTAATGAGTATAATTATTACAGTTCTAGCGATAATAACTGCATTATATGGGTAATAATGCATGTTATATTAATAATATCGGGAGTAATAAGTATAATTATTATAGTTCTAGCGATAATAATAGTAAAATATGGCAAATAGTGCATGATATATTGATAATAATAAAAGTAATAAGTATATTTATTACAGTTCTATCGACAATAACTGCATAACATGGGTAATAATGCATGTTATATTGATGATAATAAAAGTAATACGTATATTTATTATAGTTCTAGCGATAATAACTGCATAATATGGGTAATAATGCATGTTATATTGAGAATAATATAAGTAATAGGTATAATTATTACAGTTCTAGCGATAATAACTGCATTATATGGGTAATAATGCACGTTATATTGCTAACAATATAAGTAATAAGTATAATTATTACAGTTCTAGCGATAATAACTGCATTATATGGGTAAAAATGCACGTTATATTGCTAATAGTATAAGTAATAAGTATAATTATTACAGTTCTAGCGATAATACCTCTATTATATGGGTAATAATGCATGTTATATTGATAATATCGGGAGTAATAAGTATAATTATTATAGTTCTAGCGATAATAATAGTAAAATATGGCAAATAGTGCATGTTATATTGATAATAATAAAAGTAATAAGTATATTTATTACAGTTCTATCGATAATAACTGCATAATATGGGTAATAATGCATGTTATATTGATGATAATAAAAGTAATACGTATATTTATTATAGTTCTAGCGATAATAACTGCATAATATGGGTAATAATGCATGTTATATTGATAATAATATGAGTAATACGTATAATTATTACAGTTCTAGCGATAATAACTGCATTATATGGGTAATAATGCACGTTATATTGCTAACAATATAAGTAATAAGTATAATTATTACAGTTCTAGCGATAATAACTGCATTATATGGGTAAAAATGCACGTTATATTGCTAATAGTATAAGTAATAAGTATAATTATTACAGTTCTAGCGATAATACCTCTATTATATGGGTAATAATGCATGTTATATTGATAATGATATAAGTAATAAGTATAATTATTACAGTTCTAGCGATAATAACTGCATAATATGGGTAATAATGCACGTTATATTGCTAATAATATAAGTAATGAGTACAATTATTACAGTGCTAGCGATAATAACTGCATTATATGGGTAATAATGCATGTTATATTGATAACAATATATGTAATAAGTATAATTATTACAGTTCTAGCGATAATAACTGCATTATATGGGTAATAATGCATGTTATATTGATAATAATAAAAGTAATAAGTATATTTATTACAGTTCTATCGATAATAACTGCATAATATGGGTAATAATGCATGTTATATTGATGATAATAAAAGTAATACGTATATTTATTATAGTTCTAGCGATAATAACTGCATAATATGGGTAATAATGCATGTTATATTGAGAATAATATAAGTAATAGGTATAATTATTACAGTTCTAGCGATAATAACTGCATTATATGGGTAATAATGCACGTTATATTGCTAACAATATAAGTAATAAGTATAATTATTACAGTTCTAGCGATAATAACTGCATTATATGGGTAAAAATGCACGTTATATTGCTAATAGTATAAGTAATAAGTATAATTATTACAGTTCTAGCGATAATACCTCTATTATATGGGTAATAATGCATGTTATATTGATAATATCGGGAGTAATAAGTATAATTATTATAGTTCTAGCGATAATAATAGTAAAATATGGCAAATAGTGCATGTTATATTGATAATAATAAAAGTAATAAGTATATTTATTACAGTTCTATCGATAATAACTGCATAATATGGGTAATAATGCATGTTATATTGATGATAATAAAAGTAATACGTATATTTATTATAGTTCTAGCGATAATAACTGCATAATATGGGTAATAATGCATGTTATAATGATAATAATATGAGTAATACGTATAATTATTACAGTTCTAGCGATAATAACTGCATTATATGGGTAATAATGCACGTTATATTGCTAACAATATAAGTAATAAGTATAATTATTACAGTTCTAGCGATAATAACTGCATTATATGGGTAAAAATGCACGTTATATTGCTAATAGTATAAGTAATAAGTATAATTATTACAGTTCTAGCGATAATACCTCTATTATATGGGTAATAATGCATGTTATATTGATAATGATATAAGTAATAAGTATAATTATTACAGTTCTAGCGATAATAACTGCATAATATGGGTAATAATGCACGTTATATTGCTAACAATATAAGTAATAAGTATAATTATTACAGTTCTAGCGATAATAACTGCATTATATGGGTAATAAGGCATGTAATATTGATAACATCGGGAGTAATAGGTATAATTATTATAGTTCTAGCGATAATAATAGTAAAATATGGCTAATAGTGCATGATATATTGATAATAGTAAAAGTAGTAAGTGTATTTATTACAGTTCTATCGATAATAACTGCATAATATGGGTAATAATGCATGTTATATTGATAATAATATAAGTAATAAGTATAATTATTACAGTTCTAGCGATAATACCTCCATTATATGGGTAATAATGCATGTTATATTGATGATAATGAAAGTAATACGTATATTTATTATAGTTCTAGCGATAATAACTGCATAATATGGGTAATAATGCATGTTATATTGATGATAATAAAAGTAATACGTATATTTATTATAGTTCTAGCGATAATAACTGCATAATATGGGTAATAATGCAAGTTATATTGAGAATAATATAAGTAATAAGTATAATTATTACAGTTCTGGCGATAATAACTGCATTATATGGGTAATAAGGCATGTAATATTGATAACATCGGGAGTAATAGGTATAATTATTATAGTTCTAGCGATAATAATAGTAAAATATGGCTAATAGTGCATGATATATTGATAATAGTAAAAGTAGTAAGTGTATTTATTACAGTTCTATCGATAATAACTGCATAATATGGGTAATAATGCATGTTATATTGATAATAATATAAGTAATAAGTATAATTATTACAGTTCTAGCGATAATACCTCCATTATATGGGTAATAATGCATGTTATATTGATGATAATGAAAGTAATACGTATATTTATTATAGTTCTAGCGATAATAACTGCATAATATGGGTAATAATGCATGTTATATTGATGATAATAAAAGTAATACGTATATTTATTATAGTTCTAGCGATAATAACTGCATAATATGGGTAATAATGCATGTTATATTGAGAATAATATAAGTAATAAGTATAATTATTACAGTTCTGGCGATAATAACTGCATTATATGGGTAACGATGCACGTTATACTGCTAATAGTATAAGTAATAAGTATAATTATTACAGTTCTAGCAATAATACCTCCATTATATGGGTAATAATGCATGTTATGTTGATAATAATATAAGTAATAAGTATAATTATTACAGTTCTTGCGATAATAACTGCATTATATGGGTAATAATGCATGTTATATTGAGAATAATATAAGTAATAAGTATAATTATTACAGTTCTGGCGATAATAACTGCATTATATGGGTAATAATATACGTTATGTTGCTAATAGTATAAGTAGTAAGTATAATTATTACAGTTCTAGCGATAATAACTACATTATATGGGTAATAATGCACGTTACATTGCTAATAATATAAGTAATAAGTATAATTATTACAGTTCTAGCGATAATAACTGCATTATATGGGTAAAAATGCATGTTATATTGATAATATTGGGAGTAATGAGTATATTTATTATGGTTCTAGAAATAATAACTGCATAATATGGGTAATAATGCATGTTATATTGATAATAATATAAGTAATAAGTATAATTATTACAGTTCTAGCGATAATAACTGCATTATATGGGTAAAAATGCACGTTATATTGCTAATAGTATAAGTAATAAGTATAATTATTACAGTTCTAGCGATAATACCTCTATTATATGGGTAATAATGCATGTTATATTGATAATGATATAATTAATAAGTATAATTATTACAGTTCTAGCGATAATAACTGCATAATATGGGTAATAATGCATGTTATATTGATGATAATAAAAGTAATACGTATATTTATTATAGTTCTAGCGATAATAACTGCATTATATGGGTAATAATGCATGTAATATTGATAACATCGGGAGTAATAAGTATAATTATTATAGTTCTAGCGATAATAATAGTAAAATATGGCTAATAGTGCATGATATATTGATAATAGTAAAAGTAGTAAGTGTATTTATTACAGTTCTATCGATAATAACTGCATAATATGGGTAATAATGCATGTTATATTGATAATAATATAAGTAATAAGTATAATTATTACAGTTCTAGCGATAATACCTCCATTATATGGGTAATAATGCATGTTATATTGATGATAATGAAAGTAATACGTATATTTATTATAGTTCTAGCGATAATAACTGCATAATATGGGTAATAATGCATGTTATATTGATGATAATAAAAGTAATACGTATATTTATTATAGTTCTAGCGATAATAACTGCATAATATGGGTAATAATGCATGTTATATTGAGAATAATATAAGTAATAAGTATAATTATTACAGTTGTGGCGATAATAACAGCATTATATGGGTAACGATGCACGTTATACTGCTAATAGTATAAGTAATAAGTATAATTATTACAGTTCTAGCAATAATACCTCCATTATATGGGTAATAATGCATGTTATGTTGATAATAATATAAGTAATAAGTATAATTATTACAGTTCTAGCGATAATAACTGCATTATATGGGTAATAATGCATGTTATATTGAGAATAATATAAGTAATAAGTATAATTATTACAGTTCTAGCGATAATAACTGCATTATATGGGTAATAATGCACGTTATATTGCTAATAATATAAGTAATAAGTATAATTATTACAGTTCTAGCGATAATAACTGCATTATATGGGTAATAATGCATGTTATGTTGATAATAATATAAGTAATAAGTATAATTATTACAGTTCTAGCGATAATAACTGCATTATATGGGTAATAATGCATGTTATATTGAGAATAATATAAGTAATAAGTATAATTATTACAGTTCTGGCGATAATAACTGCATTATATGGGTAATAATGCACGTTATATTGCTAATAGTATAAGTAATAAGTATAATTATTACAATTCTAGCGATAATACCTCCATTATATGGGTAATAATCCATGTTATATTGATAATAATATAAGTAATAAGTATATTTATTACAGTTCTATCGATAATAACTGCATAATATGGGTAATAATGCATGTTATATTGATGATAATAAAAGTAATACGTATATTTATTATAGTTCTAGCGATAATAACTGCATAATATGGGTAATAATGCATGTTATATTGATAATAATATGAGTAATACGTATAATTATTACAGTTCTAGCGATAATAACTGCATTATATGGGTAATAGTGCACGTTATATTGCTAACAATATAAGTAATAAGTATAACTATTACAGTTCTAGCGATAATAACTGCATTATATGGGTAATAATGCATGTTATATTGCTAATAGTGTAAGTAATAAGTACAATTATTACAGTTCTAGCAATAATACCTCCATTATATGGGTAATAATGCATGTTATGTTGATAATAATATAAGTAATAAGTACAATTATTACAGTTCTAGCGATAATGCCTCTATTATATGGGTAATAATGCATGTTATATTGATAATATCGGGAGTAATAAGTATAATTATTATAGTTCTAGCGATAATAATAGTAAAATATGGCAAATAGTGCATGTTATATTGATAATAATAAAAGTAATAAGTATATTTATTACAGTTCTATCGATAATAACTGCATAATATGGGTAATAATGCATGTTATATTGATGATAATAAAAGTAATACGTATATTTATTATAGTTCTAGCGATAATAACTGCATAATATGGGTAATAATGCATGTTATATTGATAATAATATGAGTAATACGTATAATTATTACAGTTCTAGCGATAATAACTGCATTATATGGGTAATAATGCACGTTATATTGCTAACAATATAAGTAATAAGTATAACTATTACAGTTCTAGCGATAATAACTGCATTATATGGGTAATAATGCATGTTATATTGCTAATAGTGTAAGTAATAAGTACAATTATTACAGTTCTAGCAATAATACCTCCATTATATGGGTAATAATGCATGTTATGTTGATAATAATATAAGTAATAAGTATAATTATTACAGTTCTAGCGATAATAACTGCATTATATGGGTAATAATGCACGTTATATTGCTAATAATATAAGTAATAAGTACAATTATTACAGTTCTAGCGATAATAACTGCATTATATGGGTAATAATGCATGTTATATTAATAATATCGGGAGTAATAAGTATAATTATTATAGTTCTAGCGATAATAATAGTAAAATATGGCAAATAGTGCATGTTATATTGATAATAATAAAACTAATAAATATATTTATTACAGTTCTATCGATAATAACTGCGTAATATGGGTAATAATGCATGTTATATTGATGATAATAAAAGTAATACGTATATTTATTATAGTTCTAGCGATAATAACTGCATAATATGGGTAATAATGCATGTTATATTGAGAATAATATAAGTAATCAGTATAATTATTACAGTTCTGGCGATAATAACTGCATTATATGGGTAATAATGCATGTTATATTGAGAATAATATAAGTAATAAGTATAATTATTACAGTTCTGGCGATAATAACTGCATTATATGGGTAATAATGCACGTTATATTGCTAATAGTATAAGTAATAAGTATAATTATTACAATTCTAGCGATAATACCTCCATTATATGGGTAATAATGCATGTTATATTGATAATAATATAAGTAATAAGTATAATTATTACAGTTCTAGCGATAATAACTGCATAATATGGGTAATAATGCACGTTATATTGCTAATAATATAAGTAATGAGTACAATTATTACAGTTCTAGCGATAATAACTGCATTATATGGGTAATAATGCATGTTATATCGATAACAATATAAGTAATAAGTATAATTATTACAGTTCTAGCGATAATAACTGCATTATATGGGTAATAAGGCATGTAATATTGATAACATCGGGAGTAATAGGTATAATTATTATAGTTCTAGCGATAATAATAGTAAAATATGGCTAACAGTGCATGATATATTGATAATAGTAAAAGTAGTAAGTGTATTTATTACAGTTCTATCGATAATAACTGCATAATATGGGTAATAATGCATGTTATATTGATGATAATAAAAGTAATACGTATATTTATTATAGTTCTAGCGATAATAACTGCATAATATGGGTAATAATGCATGTTATATTGATAATAATATGAGTAATAAGTATAATTATTACAGTTCTAGCGATAATAACTGCATTATATGGGTAATAATGCACGTTATATTGCTAACAATATAAGTAATAAGTATAATTATTACAGTTTTAGCGATAATAACTGCATTATATGGGTAATAATGCATGTTACATTGATAATATTGGGAGTAATAAGTATATTTATTACAGTTCTGGCGATCATAACTGCATAATATGGGTAATAATGCATGTTATATTGATAATATTATAAGTAATAAGTATAATTATTACAGTTCTAGCGATAATAACTGCATTATATGGGTAATAATGCACGTTATATTGCTAACAATATAAGTAATAAGTATAATTATTACAGTTCTAGCGATAATAACTGCATTATATGGGTAAAAATGCATGTTATATTGATAATATTGGGAGTAATGAGTATATTTATTATGGTTCTAGAGATAATAACTGCATAATATAGGTAATAATGGATGTTATATTGATAATAATATAAGTAATAAGTATAATTATTACAGTTCTAGCGATA
This sequence comes from Megachile leachella, assembly GCA_963576845.1. Classification (NCBI taxonomy): domain Eukaryota; kingdom Metazoa; phylum Arthropoda; class Insecta; order Hymenoptera; family Megachilidae; genus Megachile; species Megachile leachella. Next base: position 124,456 of record CAUYWW010000027.1, on the reverse strand, counting down.
ATACCTCCATTATATGGGTAATAATGCATGTTATATTGATGATAATGAAAGTAATACGTATATTTATTATAGTTCTAGCGATAATAACTGCATAATATGGGTAATAATGCATGTTATATTGATGATAATAAAAGTAATACGTATATTTATTATAGTTCTAGCGATAATAACTGCATAATATGGGTAATAATGCATGTTATATTGAGAATAATATAAGTAATAAGTATAATTATTACAGTTCTGGCGATAATAACTGCATTATATGGGTAACGATGCACGTTATACTGCTAATAGTATAAGTAATAAGTATAATTATTACAGTTCTAGCAATAATACCTCCATTATATGGGTAATAATGCATGTTATGTTGATAATAATATAAGTAATAAGTATAATTATTACAGTTCTTGCGATAATAACTGCATTATATGGGTAATAATGCATGTTATATTGAGAATAATATAAGTAATAAGTATAATTATTACAGTTCTGGCGATAATAACTGCATTATATGGGTAATAATATACGTTATATTGCTAATAGTATAAGTAATAAGTATAATTATTACAGTTCTAGCGATAATAACTACATTATATGGGTAATAATGCACGTTACATTGCTAATAATATAAGTAATAAGTATAATTATTACAGTTCTAGCGATAATAACTGCATTATATGGGTAAAAATGCATGTTATATTGATAATATTGGGAGTAATGAGTATATTTATTATGGTTCTAGAGATAATAACTGCATAATATGGGTAATAATGCATGTTATATTGATAATAATATAAGTAATAAGTATAATTATTACAGTTCTAGCGATAATAACTGCATTATATGGGTAAAAATGCACGTTATATTGCTAATAGTATAAGTAATAAGTATAATTATTACAGTTCTAGCGATAATACCTCTATTATATGGGTAATAATGCATGTTATATTGATAATGATATAATTAATAAGTATAATTATTACAGTTCTAGCGATAATAACTGCATAATATGAGTAATAATGCATGTTATATTGATGATAATAAAAGTAATACGTATATTTATTATAGTTCTAGCGATAATAACTGCATTATATGGGTAATAATGCATGTAATATTGATAACATCGGGAGTAATAAGTATAATTATTATAGTTCTAGCGATAATAATAGTAAAATATGGCTAATAGTGCATGATATATTGATAATAGTAAAAGTAGTAAGTGTATTTATTACAGTTCTATCGATAATAACTGCATAATATGGGTAATAATGCATGTTATATTGATAATAATATAAGTAATAAGTATAATTATTACAGTTCTAGCGATAATACCTCCATTATATGGGTAATAATGCATGTTATATTGATGATAATGAAAGTAATACGTATATTTATTATAGTTCTAGCGATAATAACTGCATAATATGGGTAATAATGCATGTTATATTGATGATAATAAAAGTAATACGTATATTTATTATAGTTCTAGCGATAATAACTGCATAATATGGGTAATAATGCATGTTATATTGAGAATAATATAAGTAATAAGTATAATTATTACAGTTGTGGCGATAATAACAGCATTATATGGGTAACGATGCACGTTATACTGCTAATAGTATAAGTAATAAGTATAATTATTACAGTTCTAGCAATAATACCTCCATTATATGGGTAATAATGCATGTTATGTTGATAATAATATAAGTAATAAGTATAATTATTACAGTTCTAGCGATAATAACTGCATTATATGGGTAATAATGCATGTTATATTGAGAATAATATAAGTAATAAGTATAATTATTACAGTTCTAGCGATAATAACTGCATTATATGGGTAATAATGCACGTTATATTGCTAATAATATAAGTAATAAGTATAATTATTACAGTTCTAGCGATAATAACTGCATTATATGGGTAATAATGCATGTTATGTTGATAATAATATAAGTAATAAGTATAATTATTACAGTTCTAGCGATAATAACTGCATTATATGGGTAATAATGCATGTTATATTGAGAATAATATAAGTAATAAGTATAATTATTACAGTTCTGGCGATAATAACTGCATTATATGGGTAATAATGCACGTTATATTGCTAATAGTATAAGTAATAAGTATAATTATTACAATTCTAGCGATAATACCTCCATTATATGGGTAATAATCCATGTTATATTGATAATAATATAAGTAATAAGTATAATTATTACAGTTCTAGCGATAATAACTGCATAATATGGGTAATAATGCACGTTATATTGCTAATAATATAAGTAATGAGTATAATTATTACAGTTCTAGCGATAATAACTGCATTATATGGGTAATAATGCATGTTATATTAATAATATCGGGAGTAATAAGTATAATTATTATAGTTCTAGCGATAATAATAGTAAAATATGGCAAATAGTGCATGTTATATTGATAATAATAAAAGTAATAAGTACATTTATTACAGTTCTATCGATAATAACTGCATAATATGGGTAATAATGCATGTTATATTGATGATAATAAAAGTAATACGTATATTTATTATAGTTCTAGCGATAATAACTGCATAATATGGGTAATAATGCATGTTATATTGATAATAATATGAGTAATACGTATAATTATTACAGTTCTAGCGATAATAACTGCATTATATGGGTAATAATGCACGTTATATTGCTAACAATATAAGTAATAAGTATAATTATTACAGTTCTAGCGATAATAACTGCATTATATGGGTAAAAATGCACGTTATATTGCTAATAGTATAAGTAATAAGTATAATTATTACAGTTCTAGCGATAATACCTCTATTATATGGGTAATAATGCATGTTATATTGATAATGATATAAGTAATAAGTATAATTATTACAGTTCTAGCGATAATAACTGCATAATATGGGTAATAATGCACGTTATATTGCTAATAATATAAGTAATGAGTACAATTATTACAGTGCTAGCGATAATAACTGCATTATATGGGTAATAATGCATGTTATATTGATAACAATATATGTAATAAGTATAATTATTACAGTTCTAGCGATAATAACTGCATTATATGGGTAATAATGCATGTTATATTGATAATAATAAAAGTAATAAGTATATTTATTACAGTTCTATCGATAATAACTGCATAATATGGGTAATAATGCATGTTATATTGATGATAATAAAAGTAATACGTATATTTATTATAGTTCTAGCGATAATAACTGCATAATATGGGTAATAATGCATGTTATATTGAGAATAATATAAGTAATAGGTATAATTATTACAGTTCTAGCGATAATAACTGCATTATATGGGTAATAATGCACGTTATATTGCTAACAATATAAGTAATAAGTATAATTATTACAGTTCTAGCGATAATAACTGCATTATATGGGTAAAAATGCACGTTATATTGCTAATAGTATAAGTAATAAGTATAATTATTACAGTTCTAGCGATAATACCTCTATTATATGGGTAATAATGCATGTTATATTGATAATATCGGGAGTAATAAGTATAATTATTATAGTTCTAGCGATAATAATAGTAAAATATGGCAAATAGTGCATGTTATATTGATAATAATAAAAGTAATAAGTATATTTATAACAGTTCTATCGATAATAACTGCATAATATGGGTAATAATGCATGTTATATTGATGATAATAAAAGTAATACGTATATTTATTATAGTTCTAGCGATAATAACTGCATAATATGGGTAATAATGCATGTTATATTGATAATAATATGAGTAATACGTATAATTATTACAGTTCTAGCGATAATAACTGCATTATATGGGTAATAATGCACGTTATATTGCTAACAATATAAGTAATAAGTATAATTATTACAGTTCTAGCGATAATAACTGCATTATATGGGTAAAAATGCACGTTATATTGCTAATAGTATAAGTAATAAGTATAATTATTACAGTTCTAGCGATAATACCTCTATTATATGGGTAATAATGCATGTTATATTGATAATGATATAAGTAATAAGTATAATTATTACAGTTCTAGCGATAATAACTGCATAATATGGGTAATAATGCACGTTATATTGCTAACAATATAAGTAATAAGTATAATTATTACAGTTCTAGCGATAATAACTGCATTATATGGGTAATAAGGCATGTAATATTGATAACATCGGGAGTAATAGGTATAATTATTATAGTTCTAGCGATAATAATAGTAAAATATGGCTAATAGTGCATGATATATTGATAATAGTAAAAGTAGTAAGTGTATTTATTACAGTTCTATCGATAATAACTGCATAATATGGGTAATAATGCATGTTATATTGATAATAATATAAGTAATAAGTATAATTATTACAGTTCTAGCGATAATACCTCCATTATATGGGTAATAATGCATGTTATATTGATGATAATGAAAGTAATACGTATATTTATTATAGTTCTAGCGATAATAACTGCATAATATGGGTAATAATGCATGTTATATTGATGATAATAAAAGTAATACGTATATTTATTATAGTTCTAGCGATAATAACTGCATAATATGGGTAATAATGCAAGTTATATTGAGAATAATATAAGTAATAAGTATAATTATTACAGTTCTGGCGATAATAACTGCATTATATGGGTAATAAGGCATGTAATATTGATAACATCGGGAGTAATAGGTATAATTATTATAGTTCTAGCGATAATAATAGTAAAATATGGCTAATAGTGCATGATATATTGATAATAGTAAAAGTAGTAAGTGTATTTATTACAGTTCTATCGATAATAACTGCATAATATGGGTAATAATGCATGTTATATTGATAATAATATAAGTAATAAGTATAATTATTACAGTTCTAGCGATAATAACTGCATTATATGGGTAAAAATGCACGTTATATTGCTAATAGTATAAGTAATAAGTATAATTATTACAGTTCTAGCGATAATACCTCTATTATATGGGTAATAATGCATGTTATATTGATAATATCGGGAGTAATAAGTATAATTATTATAGTTCTAGCGATAATAATAGTAAAATATGGCAAATAGTGCATGTTATATTGATAATAATAAAAGTAATAAGTATATTTATTACAGTTCTATCGATAATAACTGCATAATATGGGTAATAATGCATGTTATATTGATGATAATAAAAGTAATACGTATATTTATTATAGTTCTAGCGATAATAACTGCATAATATGGGTAATAATGCATGTTATATTGATAATAATATGAGTAATACGTATAATTATTACAGTTCTAGCGATAATAACTGCATTATATGGGTAATAATGCACGTTATATTGCTAACAATATAAGTAATAAGTATAATTATTACAGTTCTAGCGATAATAACTGCATTATATGGGTAAAAATGCACGTTATATTGCTAATAGTATAAGTAATAAGTATAATTATTACAGTTCTAGCGATAATACCTCTATTATATGGGTAATAATGCATGTTATATTGATAATGATATAAGTAATAAGTATAATTATTACAGTTCTAGCGATAATAACTGCATAATATGGGTAATAATGCACGTTATATTGCTAATAATATAAGTAATGAGTACAATTATTACAGTGCTAGCGATAATAACTGCATTATATGGGTAATAATGCATGTTATATTGATAACAATATATGTAATAAGTATAATTATTACAGTTCTAGCGATAATAACTGCATTATATGGGTAATAATGCATGTTATATTGATAATAATAAAAGTAATAAGTATATTTATTACAGTTCTATCGATAATAACTGCATAATATGGGTAATAATGCATGTTATATTGAGAATAATATAAGTAATAGGTATAATTATTACAGTTCTAGCGATAATAACTGCATTATATGGGTAATAATGCACGTTATATTGCTAACAATATAAGTAATAAGTATAATTATTACAGTTCTAGCGATAATAACTGCATTATATGGGTAAAAATGCACGTTATATTGCTAATAGTATAAGTAATAAGTATAATTATTACAGTTCTAGCGATAATACCTCTATTATATGGGTAATAATGCATGTTATATTGATAATATCGGGAGTAATAAGTATAATTATTATAGTTCTAGCGATAATAATAGTAAAATATGGCAAATAGTGCATGTTATATTGATAATAATAAAAGTAATAAGTATATTTATAACAGTTCTATCGATAATAACTGCATAATATGGGTAATAATGCATGTTATATTGATGATAATAAAAGTAATACGTATATTTATTATAGTTCTAGCGATAATAACTGCATAATATGGGTAATAATGCATGTTATATTGATAATAATATGAGTAATACGTATAATTATTACAGTTCTAGCGATAATAACTGCATTATATGGGTAATAATGCACGTTATATTGCTAACAATATAAGTAATAAGTATAATTATTACAGTTCTAGCGATAATAACTGCATTATATGGGTAAAAATGCACGTTATATTGCTAATAGTATAAGTAATAAGTATAATTATTACAGTTCTAGCGATAATACCTCTATTATATGGGTAATAATGCATGTTATATTGATAATGATATAAGTAATAAGTATAATTATTACAGTTCTAGCGATAATAACTGCATAATATGGGTAATAATGCACGTTATATTGCTAACAATATAAGTAATAAGTATAATTATTACAGTTCTAGCGATAATAACTGCATTATATGGGTAATAAGGCATGTAATATTGATAACATCGGGAGTAATAGGTATAATTATTATAGTTCTAGCGATAATAATAGTAAAATATGGCTAATAGTGCATGATATATTGATAATAGTAAAAGTAGTAAGTGTATTTATTACAGTTCTATCGATAATAACTGCATAATATGGGTAATAATGCATGTTATATTGATAATAATATAAGTAATAAGTATAATTATTACAGTTCTAGCGATAATACCTCCATTATATGGGTAATAATGCATGTTATATTGATGATAATGAAAGTAATACGTATATTTATTATAGTTCTAGCGATAATAACTGCATAATATGGGTAATAATGCATGTTATATTGATGATAATAAAAGTAATACGTATATTTATTATAGTTCTAGCGATAATAACTGCATAATATGGGTAATAATGCAAGTTATATTGAGAATAATATAAGTAATAAGTATAATTATTACAGTTCTGGCGATAATAACTGCATTATATGGGTAATAAGGCATGTAATATTGATAACATCGGGAGTAATAGGTATAATTATTATAGTTCTAGCGATAATAATAGTAAAATATGGCTAATAGTGCATGATATATTGATAATAGTAAAAGTAGTAAGTGTATTTATTACAGTTCTATCGATAATAACTGCATAATATGGGTAATAATGCATGTTATATTGATAATAATATAAGTAATAAGTATAATTATTACAGTTCTAGCGATAATAACTGCATTATATGGGTAAAAATGCACGTTATATTGCTAATAGTATAAGTAATAAGTATAATTATTACAGTTCTAGCGATAATACCTCTATTATATGGGTAATAATGCATGTTATATTGATAATATCGGGAGTAATAAGTATAATTATTATAGTTCTAGCGATAATAATAGTAAAATATGGCAAATAGTGCATGTTATATTGATAATAATAAAAGTAATAAGTATATTTATTACAGTTCTATCGATAATAACTGCATAATATGGGTAATAATGCATGTTATATTGATGATAATAAAAGTAATACGTATATTTATTATAGTTCTAGCGATAATAACTGCATAATATGGGTAATAATGCATGTTATATTGATAATAATATGAGTAATACGTATAATTATTACAGTTCTAGCGATAATAACTGCATTATATGGGTAATAATGCACGTTATATTGCTAACAATATAAGTAATAAGTATAATTATTACAGTTCTAGCGATAATAACTGCATTATATGGGTAAAAATGCACGTTATATTGCTAATAGTATAAGTAATAAGTATAATTATTACAGTTCTAGCGATAATACCTCTATTATATGGGTAATAATGCATGTTATATTGATAATGATATAAGTAATAAGTATAATTATTACAGTTCTAGCGATAATAACTGCATAATATGGGTAATAATGCACGTTATATTGCTAACAATATAAGTAATAAGTATAATTATTACAGTTCTAGCGATAATAACTGCATTATATGGGTAATAAGGCATGTAATATTGATAACATCGGGAGTAATAGGTATAATTATTATAGTTCTAGCGATAATAATAGTAAAATATGGCTAATAGTGCATGATATATTGATAATAGTAAAAGTAGTAAGTGTATTTATTACAGTTCTATCGATAATAACTGCATAATATGGGTAATAATGCATGTTATATTGATAATAATATAAGTAATAAGTATAATTATTACAGTTCTAGCGATAATACCTCCATTATATGGGTAATAATGCATGTTATATTGATGATAATGAAAGTAATACGTATATTTATTATAGTTCTAGCGATAATAACTGCATAATATGGGTAATAATGCATGTTATATTGATGATAATAAAAGTAATACGTATATTTATTATAGTTCTAGCGATAATAACTGCATAATATGGGTAATAATGCAAGTTATATTGAGAATAATATAAGTAATAAGTATAATTATTACAGTTCTGGCGATAATAACTGCATTATATGGGTAATAAGGCATGTAATATTGATAACATCGGGAGTAATAGGTATAATTATTATAGTTCTAGCGATAATAATAGTAAAATATGGCTAATAGTGCATGATATATTGATAATAGTAAAAGTAGTAAGTGTATTTATTACAGTTCTATCGATAATAACTGCATAATATGGGTAATAATGCATGTTATATTGATAATAATATAAGTAATAAGTATAATTATTACAGTTCTAGCGATAATACCTCCATTATATGGGTAATAATGCATGTTATATTGATGATAATGAAAGTAATACGTATATTTATTATAGTTCTAGCGATAATAACTGCATAATATGGGTAATAATGCATGTTATATTGATGATAATAAAAGTAATACGTATATTTATTATAGTTCTAGCGATAATAACTGCATTATATGGGTAAAAATGCACGTTATATTGCTAATAGTATAAGTAATAAGTATAATTATTACAGTTCTAGCGATAATACCTCTATTATATGGGTAATAATGCATGTTATATTGATAATATCCGGAGTAATAAGTATAATTATTATAGTTCTATCGATAATAATAGTAAAATATGGCAAATAGTGCATGTTATATTGATAATAATAAAAGTAATAAGTATATTTATTACAGTTCTATCGATAATAACTGCATAATATGGGTAATAATGCATGTTATATTGATGATAATAAAAGTAATACGTATATTTATTATAGTTCTAGCGATAATAACTGCATAATATGGGTAATAATGCATGTTATATTGATAATAATATGAGTAATACGTATAATTATTACAGTTCTAGCGATAATAACTGCATTATATGGGTAATAATGCACGTTATATTGCTAACAATATAAGTAATAAGTATAATTATTACAGTTCTAGCGATAATAACTGCATTATATGGGTAAAAATGCACGTTATATTGCTAATAGTATAAGTAATAAGTATAATTATTACAGTTCTAGCGATAATACCTCTATTATATGGGTAATAATGCATGTTATATTGATAATGATATAAGTAATAAGTATAATTATTACAGTTCTAGCGATAATAACTGCATAATCTGGGTAATAATGCACGTTATATTGCTAACAATATAAGTAATAAGTATAATTATTACAGTTCTAGCGATAATAACTGCATTATATGGGTAATAAGGCATGTAATATTGATAACATCGGGAGTAATAGGTATAATTATTATAGTTCTAGCGATAATAATAGTAAAATATGGCTAATAGTGCATGATATATTGATAATAGTAAAAGTAGTAAGTGTATTTATTACAGTTCTATCGATAATAACTGCATAATATGGGTAATAATGCATGTTATATTGATAATAATATAAGTAATAAGTATAATTATTACAGTTCTAGCGATAATACCTCCATTATATGGGTAATAATGCATGTTATATTGATGATAATGAAAGTAATACGTATATTTATTATAGTTCTAGCGATAATAACTGCATAATATGGGTAATAATGCATGTTATATTGATGATAATAAAAGTAATACGTATATTTATTATAGTTCTAGCGATAATAACTGCATAATATGGGTAATAATGCAAGTTATATTGAGAATAATATAAGTAATAAGTATAATTATTACAGTTCTGGCGATAATAACTGCATTATATGGGTAATAAGGCATGTAATATTGATAACATCGGGAGTAATAGGTATAATTATTATAGTTCTAGCGATAATAATAGTAAAATATGGCTAATAGTGCATGATATATTGATAATAGTAAAAGTAGTAAGTGTATTTATTACAGTTCTATCGATAATAACTGCATAATATGGGTAATAATGCATGTTATATTGATAATAATATAAGTAATAAGTATAATTATTACAGTTCTAGCGATAATACCTCCATTATATGGGTAATAATGCATGTTATATTGATGATAATGAAAGTAATACGTATATTTATTATAGTTCTAGCGATAATAACTGCATAATATGGGTAATAATGCATGTTATATTGATGATAATAAAAGTAATACGTATATTTATTATAGTTCTAGCGATAATAACTGCATAATATGGGTAATAATGCATGTTATATTGAGAATAATATAAGTAATAAGTATAATTATTACAGTTCTGGCGATAATAACTGCATTATATGGGTAACGATGCACGTTATACTGCTAATAGTATAAGTAATAAGTATAATTATTACAGTTCTAGCAATAATACCTCCATTATATGGGTAATAATGCATGTTATGTTGATAATAATATAAGTAATAAGTATAATTATTACAGTTCTTGCGATAATAACTGCATTATATGGGTAATAATGCATGTTATATTGAGAATAATATAAGTAATAAGTATAATTATTACAGTTCTGGCGATAATAACTGCATTATATGGGTAATAATATACGTTATATTGCTAATAGTATAAGTAGTAAGTATAATTATTACAGTTCTAGCGATAATAACTACATTATATGGGTAATAATGCACGTTACATTGCTAATAATATAAGTAATAAGTATAATTATTACAGTTCTAGCGATAATAACTGCATTATATGTGTAAAAATGCATGTTATATTGATAATATTGGGAGTAATGAGTATATTTATTATGGTTCTAGAGATAATAACTGCATAATATGGGTAATAATGCATGTTATATTGATAATAATATAAGTAATAAGTATAATTATTACAGTTCTAGCGATAATAACTGCATTATATGGGTAAAAATGCACGTTATATTGCTAATAGTATAAGTAATAAGTATAATTATTACAGTTCTAGCGATAATACCTCTATTATATGGGTAATAATGCATGTTATATTGATAATGATATAATTAATAAGTATAATTATTACAGTTCTAGCGATAATAACTGCATAATATGGGTAATAATGCATGTTATATTGATGATAATAAAAGTAATACGTATATTTATTATAGTTCTAGCGATAATAACTGCATTATATGGGTAATAATGCATGTAATATTGATAACATCGGGAGTAGTAAGTATAATTATTATAGTTCTAGCGATAATAATAGTAAAATATGGCTAATAGTGCATGATATATTGATAATAGTAAAAGTAGTAAGTGTATTTATTACAGTTCTATCGATAATAACTGCATAATATGGGTAATAATGCATGTTATATTGATAATAATATAAGTAATAAGTATAATTATTACAGTTCTAGCGATAATACCTCCATTATATGGGTAATAATGCATGTTATATTGATGATAATGAAAGTAATACGTATATTTATTATAGTTCTAGCGATAATAACTGCATAATATGGGTAATAATGCATGTTATATTGATGATAATAAAAGTAATACGTATATTTATTATAGTTCTAGCGATAATAACTGCATAATATGGGTAATAATGCATGTTATATTGAGAATAATATAAGTAATAAGTATAATTATTACAGTTGTGGCGATAATAACAGCATTATATGGGTAACGATGCACGTTATACTGCTAATAGTATAAGTAATAAGTATAATTATTACAGTTCTAGCAATAATACCTCCATTATATGGGTAATAATGCATGTTATGTTGATAATAATATAAGTAATAAGTATAATTATTACAGTTCTAGCGATAATAACTGCATTATATGGGTAATAATGCACGTTATATTGCTAATAATATAAGTAATAAGTATAATTATTACAGTTCTAGCGATAATAACTGCATTATATGGGTAATAATGCATGTTATGTTGATAATAATATAAGTAATAAGTATAATTATTACAGTTCTAGCGATAATAACTGCATTATATGGGTAATAATGCATGTTATATTGAGAATAATATAAGTAATAAGTATAATTATTACAGTTCTGGCGATAATAACTGCATTATATGGGTAATAATGCACGTTATATTGCTAATAGTATAAGTAATAAGTATAATTATTACAATTCTAGCGATAATACCTCCATTATATGGGTAATAATCCATGTTATATTGATAATAATATAAGTAATAAGTATAATTATTACAGTTCTAGCGATAATAACTGCATAATATGGGTAATAATGCACGTTATATTGCTAATAATATAAGTAATGAGTATAATTATTACAGTTCTAGCGATAATAACTGCATTATATGGGTAATAATGCATGTTATATTAATAATATCGGGAGTAATAAGTATAATTATTATAGTTCTAGCGATAATAATAGTAAAATATGGCAAATAGTGCATGATATATTGATAATAATAAAAGTAATAAGTATATTTATTACAGTTCTATCGACAATAACTGCATAACATGGGTAATAATGCATGTTATATTGATGATAATAAAAGTAATACGTATATTTATTATAGTTCTAGCGATAATAACTGCATAATATGGGTAATAATGCATGTTATATTGAGAATAATATAAGTAATAGGTATAATTATTACAGTTCTAGCGATAATAACTGCATTATATGGGTAATAATGCACGTTATATTGCTAACAATATAAGTAATAAGTATAATTATTACAGTTCTAGCGATAATAACTGCATTATATGGGTAAAAATGCACGTTATATTGCTAATAGTATAAGTAATAAGTATAATTATTACAGTTCTAGCGATAATACCTCTATTATATGGGTAATAATGCATGTTATATTGATAATATCGGGAGTAATAAGTATAATTATTATAGTTCTAGCGATAATAATAGTAAAATATGGCAAATAGTGCATGTTATATTGATAATAATAAAAGTAATAAGTATATTTATTACAGTTCTATCGATAATAACTGCATAATATGGGTAATAATGCATGTTATATTGATGATAATAAAAGTAATACGTATATTTATTATAGTTCTAGCGATAATAACTGCATAATATGGGTAATAATGCATGTTATATTGATAATAATATGAGTAATACGTATAATTATTACAGTTCTAGCGATAATAACTGCATTATATGGGTAATAATGCACGTTATATTGCTAACAATATAAGTAATAAGTATAACTATTACAGTTCTAGCGATAATAACTGCATTATATGGGTAATAATGCATGTTATATTGCTAATAGTGTAAGTAATAAGTACAATTATTACAGTTCTAGCAATAATACCTCCATTATATGGGTAATAATGCATGTTATGTTGATAATAATATAAGTAATAAGTACAATTATTACAGTTCTAGCGATAATGCCTCTATTATATGGGTAATAATGCATGTTATATTGATAATATCGGGAGTAATAAGTATAATTATTATAGTTCTAGCGATAATAATAGTAAAATATGGCAAATAGTGCATGTTATATTGATAATAATAAAAGTAATAAGTATATTTATTACAGTTCTATCGATAATAACTGCATAATATGGGTAATAATGCATGTTATATTGATGATAATAAAAGTAATACGTATATTTATTACAGTTCTAGCGATAATAACTGCATTATATGGGTAATAATGCATGTTATATTGCTAATATCGGGAGTAATAAGTATAATTATTATAGTTCTAGCGATAATAATAGTAAAATATGGCAAATAGTGCATGTTATATTGATAATAATAAAACTAATAAATATATTTATTACAGTTCTATCGATAATAACTGCGTAATATGGGTAATAATGCATGTTATATTGATGATAATAAAAGTAATACGTATATTTATTATAGTTCTAGCGATAATAACTGCATAATATGGGTAATAATGCATGTTATATTGAGAATAATATAAGTAATCAGTATAATTATTACAGTTCTGGCGATAATAACTGCATTATATGGGTAATAATGCATGTTATATTGAGAATAATATAAGTAATAAGTATAATTATTACAGTTCTGGCGATAATAACTGCATTATATGGGTAATAATGCACGTTATATTGCTAATAATATAAGTAATGAGTACAATTATTACAGTTCTAGCGATAATAACTGCATTATATGGGTAATAATGCATGTTATATTGATAACAATATAAGTAATAAGTATAATTATTACAGTTCTAGCGATAATAACTGCATTATATGGGTAATAAGGCATGTAATATTGATAACATCGGGAGTAATAGGTATAATTATTATAGTTCTAGCGATAATAATAGTAAAATATGGCTAATAGTGCATGATATATTGATAATAGTAAAAGTAGTAAGTGTATTTATTACAGTTCTATCGATAATAACTGCATAATATGGGTAATAATGCATGTTATATTGATGATAATAAAAGTAATACGTATATTTATTATAGTTCTAGCGATAATAACTGCATAATATGGGTAATAATGCATGTTATATTGATAATAATATGAGTAATAAGTATAATTATTACAGTTCTAGCGATAATAACTGCATTATATGGGTAATAATGCATGTTACATTGATAATATTGGGAGTAATAAGTATATTTATTACAGTTCTGGCGATCATAACTGCATAATATGGGTAATAATGCATGTTATATTGATAATATTATAAGTAATAAGTATAATTATTACAGTTCTAGCGATAATAACTGCATTATATGGGTAATAATGCACGTTATATTGCTAACAATATAAGTAATAAGTATAATTATTACAGTTCTAGCGATAATAACTGCATTATATGGGTAAAAATGCATGTTATATTGATAATATTGGGAGTAATGAGTATATTTATTATGGTTCTAGAGATAATAACTGCATAATATGGGTAATAATGCATGTTATATTGATAATAATATAAGTAATAAGTATAATTATTACAGTTCTAGCGATAATACCTCCATTATATGGGTAATAATGCATGTTATATTGATGATAATGAAAGTAATACGTATATTTATTATAGTTCTAGCGATAATAACTGCATAATATGGGTAATAATGCATGTTATATTGATGATAATAAAAGTAATACGTATATTTATTATAGTTCTAGCGATAATAACTGCATAATATGGGTAATAATGCATGTTATATTGAGAATAATATAAGTAATAAGTATAATTATTACAGTTCTGGCGATAATAACTGCATTATGTGGGTAACGATGCACGTTATACTGCTAATAGTATAAGTAATAAGTATAATTATTACAGTTCTAGCAATAATACCTCCATTATATGGGTAATAATGCATGTTATGTTGATAATAATATAAGTAATAAGTATAATTATTACAGTTCTTGCGATAATAACTGCATTATATGGGTAATAATGCATGTTATATTGAGAATAATATAAGTAATAAGTATAATTATTACAGTTCTGGCGATAATAACTGCATTATATGGGTAATAATATACGTTATATTGCTAATAGTATAAGTAATAAGTATAATTATTACAGTTCTAGCGATAATAACTACATTATATGGGTAATAATGCACGTTACATTGCTAATAATATAAGTAATAAGTATAATTATTACAGTTCTAGCGATAATAACTGTATTATATGGGTAAAAATGCATGTTATATTGATAATATTGGGAGTAATGAGTATATTTATTATGGTTCTAGAGATAATAACTGCATAATATGGGTAATAATGCATGTTATATTGATAATAATATAAGTAATAAGTATAATTATTACAGTTCTAGCGATAATAACTGCATTATATGGGTAAAAATGCACGTTATATTGCTAATAGTATAAGTAATAAGTATAATTATTACAGTTCTAGCGATAATACCTCTATTATATGGGTAATAATGCATGTTATATTGATAATGATATAATTAATAAGTATAATTATTACAGTTCTAGCGATAATAACTGCATAATATGGGTAATAATGCATGTTATATTGATGATAATAAAAGTAATACGTATATTTATTATAGTTCTAGCGATAATAACTGCATTATATGGGTAATAATGCATGTAATATTGATAACATCGGGAGTAATAAGTATAATTATTATAGTTCTAGCGATAATAATAGTAAAATATGGCTAATAGTGCATGATATATTGATAATAGTAAAAGTAGTAAGTGTATTTATTACAGTTCTATCGATAATAACTGCATAATATGGGTAATAATGCATGTTATATTGATAATAATATAAGTAATAAGTATAATTATTACAGTTCTAGCGATAATACCTCCATTATATGGGTAATAATGCATGTTATATTGATGATAATGAAAGTAATACGTATATTTATTATAGTTCTAGCGATAATAACTGCATAATATGGGTAATAATGCATGTTATATTGATGATAATAAAAGTAATACGTACATTTATTATAGTTCTAGCGATAATAACTGCATAATATGGGTAATAATGCATGTTATATTGAGAATAATATAAGTAATAAGTATAATTATTACAGTTGTGGCGATAATAACAGCATTATATGGGTAACGATGCACGTTATACTGCTAATAGTATAAGTAATAAGTATAATTATTACAGTTCTAGCAATAATACCTCCATTATATGGGTAATAATGCATGTTATGTTGATAATAATATAAGTAATAAGTATAATTATTACAGTTCTAGCGATAATAACTGCATTATATGGGTAATAATGCATGTTATATTGAGAATAATATAAGTAATAAGTATAATTATTACAGTTCTAGCGATAATAACTGCATTATATGGGTAATAATGCACGTTATATTGCTAATAATATAAGTAATAAGTATAATTATTACAGTTCTAGCGATAATAACTGCATTATATGGGTAATAATGCATGTTATGTTGATAATAATATAAGTAATAAGTATAATTATTACAGTTCTAGCGATAATAACTGCATTATATGGGTAATAATGCATGTTATATTGAGAATAATATAAGTAATAAGTATAATTATTACAGTTCTGGCGATAATAACTGCATTATATGGGTAATAATGCACGTTATATTGCTAATAGTATAAGTAATAAGTATAATTATTACAATTCTAGCGATAATACCTCCATTATATGGGTAATAATCCATGTTATATTGATAATAATATAAGTAATAAGTATAATTATTACAGTTCTAGCGATAATAACTGCATAATATGGGTAATAATGCACGTTATATTGCTAATAATATAAGTAATGAGTATAATTATTACAGTTCTAGCGATAATAACTGCATTATATGGGTAATAATGCATGTTATATTAATAATATCGGGAGTAATAAGTATAATTATTATAGTTCTAGCGATAATAATAGTAAAATATGGCAAATAGTGCATGATATATTGATAATAATAAAAGTAATAAGTATATTTATTACAGTTCTATCGACAATAACTGCATAACATGGGTAATAATGCATGTTATATTGATGATAATAAAAGTAATACGTATATTTATTATAGTTCTAGCGATAATAACTGCATAATATGGGTAATAATGCATGTTATATTGAGAATAATATAAGTAATAGGTGTAATTATTACAGTTCTAGCGATAATAACTGCATTATATGGGTAATAATGCACGTTATATTGCTAACAATATAAGTAATAAGTATAATTATTACAGTTCTAGCGATAATAACTGCATTATATGGGTAAAAATGCACGTTATATTGCTAATAGTATAAGTAATAAGTATAATTATTACAGTTCTAGCGATAATACCTCTATTATATGGGTAATAATGCATGTTATATTGATAATATCGGGAGTAATAAGTATAATTATTATAGTTCTAGCGATAATAATAGTAAAATATGGCAAATAGTGCATGTTATATTGATAATAATAAAAGTAATAAGTATATTTATTACAGTTCTATCGATAATAACTGCATAATATGGGTAATAATGCATGTTATATTGATGATAATAAAAGTAATACGTATATTTATTATAGTTCTAGCGATAATAACTGCATAATATGGGTAATAATGCATGTTATATTGATAATAATATGAGTAATACGTATAATTATTACAGTTCTAGCGATAATAACTGCATTATATGGGTAATAATGCACGTTATATTGCTAACAATATAAGTAATAAGTATAACTATTACAGTTCTAGCGATAATAACTGCATTATATGGGTAATAATGCATGTTATATTGCTAATAGTGTAAGTAATAAGTACAATTATTACAGTTCTAGCAATAATACCTCCATTATATGGGTAATAATGCATGTTATGTTGATAATAATATAAGTAATAAGTACAATTATTACAGTTCTAGCGATAATGCCTCTATTATATGGGTAATAATGCATGTTATATTGATAATATCGGGAGTAATAAGTATAATTATTATAGTTCTAGCGATAATAATAGTAAAATATGGCAAATAGTGCATGTTATATTGATAATAATAAAAGTAGTAAGTATATTTATTACAGTTCTATCGATAATAACTGCATAATATGGGTAATAATGCATGTTATATTGATGATAATAAAAGTAATACGTATATTTATTATAGTTCTAGCGATAATAACTGCATAATATGGGTAATAATGCATGTTATATTGATAATAATATGAGTAATACGTATAATTATTACAGTTCTAGCGATAATAACTGCATTATATGGGTAATAATGCACGTTATATTGCTAACAATATAAGTAATAAGTATAACTATTACAGTTCTAGCGATAATAACTGCATTATATGGGTAATAATGCATGTTATATTGCTAATAGTGTAAGTAATAAGTACAATTATTACAGTTCTAGCAATAATACCTCCATTATATGGGTAATAATGCATGTTATGTTGATAATAATATAAGCAATAAGTATAATTATTACAGTTCTAGCGATAATAACTGCATTATATGGGTAATAATGCACTTTATATTGCTAATAATATAAGTAATAAGTACAATTATTACAGTTCTAGCGATAATAACTGCATTATATGGGTAATAATGCATGTTATATTAATAATATCGGGAGTAATAAGTATAATTATTATAGTTCTAGCGATAATAATAGTAAAATATGGCAAATAGTGCATGTTATATTGATAATAATAAAACTAATAAATATATTTATTACAGTTCTATCGATAATAACTGCGTAATATGGGTAATAATGCATGTTATATTGATGATAATAAAAGTAATACGTATATTTATTATAGTTCTAGCGATAATAACTGCATAATATGGGTAATAATGCATGTTATATTGAGAATAATATAAGTAATACGTATATTTATTACAGTTCTAGCGATAATAACTGCATAATATGGGTAATAATGCACGTTATATTGCTAATAATATAAGTAATGAGTACAATTATTACAGTTCTAGCGATAATAACTGCATTATATGGGTAATAATGCATGTTATATTGATAACAATATAAGTAATAAGTATAATTATTACAGTTCTAGCGATAATAACTGCATTATATGGGTAATAAGGCATGTAATATTGATAACATCGGGAGTAATAGGTATAATTATTATAGTTCTAGCGATAATAATAGTAAAATATGGCTAATAGTGCATGATATATTGATAATAGTAAAAGTAGTAAGTGTATTTATTACAGTTCTATCGATAATAACTGCATAATATGGGTAATAATGCATGTTATATTGATGATAATAAAAGTAATACGTATATTTATTATAGTTCTAGCGATAATAACTGCATAATATGGGTAATAATGCATGTTATATTGATAATAATATGAGTAATAAGTATAATTATTACAGTTCTAGCGATAATAACTGCATTATATGGGTAATAATGCACGTTATATTGCTAACAATATAAGTAATAAGTATAATTATTACAGTTTTAGCGATAATAACTGCATTATATGGGTAATAATGCATGTTACATTGATAATATTGGGAGTAATAAGTATATTTATTACAGTTCTGGCGATCATAACTGCATAATATGGGTAATAATGCATGTTATATTGATAATATTATAAGTAATAAGTATAATTATTACAGTTCTAGCGATAATAACTGCATTATATGGGTAATAATGCACGTTATATTGCTAACAATATAAGTAATAAGTATAATTATTACAGTTCTAGCGATAATAACTGCATTATATGGGTAAAAATGCATGTTATATTGATAATATTGGGAGTAATGAGTATATTTATTATGGTTCTAGAGATAATAACTGCATAATATGGGTAATAATGCATGTTATATTGATAATAATATAAGTAATAAGTATAATTATTACAGTTCTAGCGATAATACCTCCATTATATGGGTAATAATGCATGTTATATTGATGATAATGAAAGTAATACGTATATTTATTATAGTTCTAGCGATAATAACTGCATAATATGGGTAATAATGCATGTTATATTGATGATAATAAAAGTAATACGTATATTTATTATAGTTCTAGCGATAATAACTGCATAATATGGGTAATAATGCATGTTATATTGAGAATAATATAAGTAATAAGTATAATTATTACAGTTCTGGCGATAATAACAGCATTATATGGGTAACGATGCACGTTATACTGCTAATAGTATAAGTAATAAGTATAATTATTACAGTTCTAGCAATAATACCTCCATTATATGGGTAATAATGCATGTTATGTTGATAATAATATAAGTAATAAGTATAATTATTACAGTTCTAGCTATTATAACTGCATTATATGGGTAATAATGCATGTTATATTGAGAATAATATAAGTAATAAGTATAATTATTACAGTTCTGGCGATAATAACTGCATTATATGGGTAATAATATACGTTATATTGCTAATAGTATAAGTAATAAGTATAATTATTACAGTTCTAGCAATAATACCTCCATTATATGGGTAATAATGCATGTTATGTTGATAATAATATAAGTAATAAGTATAATTATTACAGTTCTACCTATAATAACTGCATAATATGGGTAATAATGCACGTTATATTGCTAATAGTATAAGTAATAAGTATAATTATTACAGTTCTAGCAATAATACCTCCATTATATGGGTAATAATGCATGTTATGTTGATAATAATATAAGTAATAAGTATAATTATTACAGTTCTAGCTATTATAACTGCATTATATGGGTAATAATGCATGTTATATTGAGAACAATATAAGTAATAAGTATAATTATTACAGTTCTGGCGATAATAACTGCATTATATGGGTAATAATATACGTTATATTGCTAATAGTATAAGTAATAAGTATAATTATTACAGTTCTAGCAATAATACCTCCATTATATGGGTAATAATGCATGTTATGTTGATAATAATATAAGTAATAAGTATAATTATTACAGTTCTAGCGATAATAACTGCATAATATGGGTAATAATGCACGTTATATTGCTAATAATATAAGTAATGAGTATAATTATTACAGTTCTAGCGATAATAACTGCATTATATGGGTAATAATGCATGTTATATTGATAATATCGAGAGTAATAAGTATAATTATTATAGTTCTAGCGATAATAATAGTAAAATATGGCAAATAGTGCATGTTATATTGATAATAATAAAAGTAATAAGTATATTTATTACAGTTCTATCGATAATAACTGCATAATATGGGTAATAATGCAAGTTATATTGATGATAATGAAGGTAATACGTATATTTATTATAGTTCTAGCGATAATAATTGCATAATATGGGTAATAATGCATGTTATATTGATAATAATATAAGTAATAAGTATAATTATTACAGTTCCAGCGATAATAACTGCATTATATGGGTAATAATGCACGTTATATTGCTAACAATATAAGTAATAAGCATAATTATTACAGTTCTAGCGATAATAACTGCATTATATGGGTAAAAATGCACGTTATATTGCTAATAGTATAAGTAATAAGTATAATTATTACAGTTCTAGCGATAATACCTCTATTATATGGGTAATAATGCATGTTATATTGATAATGATATAAGTAATAAGTATAATTATTACAGTTCTAGCGATAATAACTGCATAATATGGGTAATAATGCACGTTATATTGCTAATAATATAAGTAATGAGTACAATTATTGCAGTTCTAGCGATAATAACTGCATTATATGGGTAATAATGCATGTTATATTGATAACAATATAAGTAATAAGTATAATTATTACAGTTCTAGCGATAATAACTGCATTATATGGGTAATAATGCATGTTATATTGATAATATCGAGAGTAATAAGTATAATTATTATAGTTCTAGCGATAATAATAGTAAAATATGGCAAATAGTGCATGTCATATTGATAATAATAAAAGTAATAAGTATATTTATTACAGTTCTATCGATAATAACTGCATAATATGGGTAATAATGCAAGTTATATTGATGATAATAAAAGTAATACGTATATTTATTATAGTTATAGCGATAATAATTGCATAATATGGGTAATAATGCATGTTATATTGATAATAATATGAGTAATAAGTATAATCATTACAGTTCTAGCGATAATAACTGCATAATATGGGTAATAATGCATGTTATATTGAGAATCATATAAGTAATAAGTATAATTATTACAGTTCTAGCGATAATAACTGCATTATATGGGTAAAAATGCACGTTATATTGCTAATAGTATAAGTAATAAGTATAATTATTACAGTTCTAGCGATAATACCTCTATTATATGGGTAATAATGCATGTTATATTGATAATATCGGGAGTAATAAGTGTAATTATTATAGTTCTAGCGATAATAATAGTAAAATATGGCAAATAGTGCATGTTATATTGATAATAATAAAACTAATAAATATATTTATTACAGTTCTATCGATAATAACTGCGTAATATGGGTAATAATGCATGTTATATTGATGATAATAAAAGTAATACGTATATTTATTATAGTTCTAGCGATAATAACTGCATAATATGGGTAATAATGCATGTTATATTGATAATAATATAAGTAATCAGTATAATTATTACAGTTCTGGCGATAATAACTGCATTATATGGGTAATAATGCATGTTATATTGAGAATAATATAAGTAATAAGTATAATTATTACAGTTCTGGCGATAATAACTGCATTATATGGGTAATAATGCACGTTATATTGCTAATAGTATAAGTAATAAGTATAATTATTACAATTCTAGCGATATTACCTCCATTATATGGGTAATAATGCATGTTATATTGATATTAATATAAGTAATAAGTATAATTATTACAGTTCTAGCGATAATAACTGCATAATATGGGTAATAATGCACGTTATATTGCTAATAATATAAGTAATGAGTATAATTATTACAGTTCTAGCGATAATAATAGTAAAATATGGCAAATAGTGCATGTTGTATTGATAATAATAAAACTAATAAATATATTTATTACAGTTCTATCGATAATAACTGCATTATATGGGTAATAAGGAATGTTATATTGATAACATCGGGAGTAATAAGTATAATTATTATAGTTCTAGCGATAATAATAGTAAAATATGGCTAATAGTGCATGATATATTGATAATAATAAAAGTAATAAGTATATTTATTACAGTTCTATCGACAATAACTGCATAACATGGGTAATAATGCATGTTATATTGATAATGATATAAGTAATAAGTATAATTATTACAGTTCTAGCGATAATAACTGCATAATATGGGTAATAATGCACGTTATATTGCTAATAATATAAGTAATGAGTACAATTATTACAGTTCTAGCGATAATAACTGCATTATATGGGTAATAATGCATGTTATATTGATAACAATATAAGTAATGAGTATAATTATTACAGTTCTAGCGATAATAACTGCATTATATGGGTAATAAGGCATGTAATATTGATAACATCGGGAGTAATAGGTATAATTATTATAGTTCTAGCGATAATAATAGTAAAATATGGCTAATAGTGCATGATATATTGATAATAGTAAAAGTAGTAAGTGTATTTATTACAGTTCTATCGATAATAACTGCATAATATGGGTAATAATGCATGTTATATTGATGATAATAAAAGTAATACGTATATTTATTATAGTTCTAGCGATAATAACTGCATAATATGGGTAATAATGCATGTTATATTGATAATAATATGAGTAATAAGTATAATTATTACAGTTCTAGCGATAATAACTGCATTATATGGGTAATAATGCACGTTATATTGCTAACAATATAAGTAATAAGTATAATTATTACAGTTCTAGCGATAATAACTGCATTATATGGGTAATAATGCATGTTACATTGATAATATTGGGAGTAATAAGTATATTTATTACAGTTCTGGCGATCATAACTGCATAATATGGGTAATAATGCATGTTATATTGATAATATTATAAGTAATAAGTATAATTATTACAGTTCTAGCGATAATAACTGCATTATATGGGTAATAATGCACGTTATATTGCTAACAATATAAGTAATAAGTATAATTATTACAGTTCTAGCGATAATAACTGCATTATATGGGTAAAAATGCATGTTATATTGATAATATTGGGAGTAATGAGTATATTTATTATGGTTCTAGAGATAATAACTGCATAATATGGGTAATAATGCATGTTATATTGATAATAATATAAGTAATAAGTATAATTATTACAGTTCGAGCGATAATACCTCCATTATATGGGTAATAATGCATGTTATATTGATGATAATGAAAGTAATACGTATATTTATTATAGTTCTAGCGATAATAACTGCATAATATGGGTAATAATGCATGTTATATTGATGATAATAAAAGTAATACGTATATTTATTATAGTTCTAGCGATAATAACTGCATAATATGGGTAATAATGCATGTTATATTGAGAATAATATAAGTAATAAGTATAATTATTACAGTTCTGGCGATAATAACAGCATTATATGGGTAACGATGCACGTTATACTGCTAATAGTATAAGTAATAAGTATAATTATTGCAGTTCTAGCAATAATACCTCCATTATATGGGTAATAATGCATGTTATGTTGATAATAATATAAGTAATAAGTATAATTATTACAGTTCTAGCTATTATAACTGCATTATATGGGTAATAATGCATGTTATATTGAGAATAATATAAGTAATAAGTATAATTATTACAGTTCTGGCGATAATAACTGCATTATATGGGTAATAATATACGTTATATTGCTAATAGTATAAGTAATAAGTATAATTATTACAGTTCTAGCAATAATACCTCCATTATATGGGTAATAATGCATGTTATGTTGATAATAATATAAGTAATAAGTATAATTATTACAGTTCTGGCGATAATAACTGCATTATGTGGGTAATAATATACGTTATATTGCTAATAGTATAAGTAATAAGTATAATTATTACAGTTCTAGCAATAATACCTCCATTATATGGGTAATAATGCATGTTATGTTGATAATAATATAAGTAATAAGTATAATTATTACAGTTCTAGCGATAATAACTGCATAATATGGGTAATAATGCATGTTATATTGAGAATCATATAAGTAATAAGTATAATTATTACAGTTCTAGCGATAATAACTGCATTATATGGGTAATAATGCATGTTATATTGATAATAATGAAAGTAATACGTATATTTATTATAGTTCTTGCGATAATAACTGCATAATATGGGTAATAATGCATGTTATATTGAGAATAATATAAGTAATAAGTACAATTGTTACAGTTCTAGCAATAGTACCTCCATTATATGGGTAATAATGCATGTTATGTTGATAATAATATAAGTAATAAGTATAATTATTACAGTTCTAGCGATAATAACTGCATTATATGGGTAATAATGCACATTATATTGCTAATAATATAAGTAATGAGTACAATTATTACAGTTCTAGCGATAATAACTGCATTATATGGGTAATAATGCACGTTATATTGCTAATAATATAAGTAATGAGTATAATTATTACAGTTCTAGCGATAATAACTGCATTATATGGGTAATAATGCATGTTATATTAATAATATCGGGAGTATTAAGTATAATTATTATAGTTCTAGCGATAATAATAGTAAAATATGGCAAATAGTGCATGCTGTATTGATAATAATAAAACTAATAAATATATTTATTACAGTTCTATCGATAATAACTGCATAATATGGGTAATAATGCATGTTATATTGATGATAATAAAAGTAATACGTATATTTATTATAGTTCTAGTGATAATAACTGCATAATATGGGTAATAATGCACGTTATATTGCTAATAATATAAGTAATGAGTACAATTATTACAGTTCTAGCGATAATAACTGCATTATATGGGTAATAATGCATGTTATATTGATAACAATATAAGTAATAAGTATAATTATTACAGTTCTAGCGATAATAGCTGCATTATATGGGTAATAATGCATGTTATGTTGAAAATAATATAAGTAATAAGTATAATTATTACAGTTTTAGCGATAATAACTGCATTATATGGGTAATAATGCATGTTATATTGAGAATAATATAAGTAATAAGTATAATTATTACAGTTCTAGCGATAATAACTGCATTATATGGGTAATAATGCACGTTATATTGCTAACAATATAAGTAATAGGTATAATTATTACAGTTCTAGCGATAATAACTGCATTATATGGGTAATAATGCATGTTATATTGCTAATAGTGTAAGTAATAAGTACAATTATTACAGTTCTAGCAATAATACCTCCATTATATGGGTAATAATGCATGTTATGTTGATAATAATATAAGTAATAAGTATAATTATTACTGTTCTAGCGATAATAACTGCATTATATGGGTAATAATGCACGTTATATTGCTAATAATATAAGTAATAAGTATAATTATTACAGTTCTAGCGATAATAACTGCATTATATGGGTAAAAATGCATGTTATATTGATAATATTGGGAGTAATGAGTATATTTATTATGGTTCTAGAGATAATAACTGCATAATATGGGTAATAATGCATGTTATATTGATAATAATATAAGTAATAAGTATAATTATTGCAGTTCTAGCGATAATAACTGCATTATATGGGTAATAATGCACGTTATATTGCTAATAATATAAGTAATAAGTATAATTATTACAGTTCTAGCGATAATAACTGCATTATATGGGTAAAAATGCATGTTATATTGATAATATTGGGAGTAATGAGTATATTTATTATGGTTCTAGAGATAATAACTGCATAATATGGGTAATAATGCATGTTATATTGATAACATTATAAGTAATAAGTATAATTATTGCAGTTCTAGCGATAATAACTGCATTATATGGGTAATAATGCACGTTATATTGCTAACAATATAAGTAATAAGTATAATTATTACAGTTCTAGCGATAATAACTGCATTATATGGGTAATAATGCATGTTATGTTGAAAATAATATAAGTAATAAGTATAATTATTACAGTTTTAGCGATAATAACTGCATTATATGGGTAATAATGCATGTTATATTGAGAATAATATAAGTAATAAGTATAATTATTACAGTTCTAGCGATAATAACTGCATTATATGGGTAATAATGCACGTTATATTGCTAACAATATAAGTAATAGGTATAATTATTACAGTTCTAGCGATAATAACTGCATTATATGGGTAATAATGCATGTTATATTGCTAATAGTGTAAGTAATAAGTACAATTATTACAGTTCTAGCAATAATACCTCCATTATATGGGTAATAATGCATGTTATGTTGATAATAATATAAGTAATAAGTATAATTATTACTGTTCTAGCGATAATAACTGCATTATATGGGTAATAATGCACGTTATATTGCTAATAATATAAGTAATAAGTATAATTATTACAGTTCTAGCGATAATAACTGCATTATATGGGTAAAAATGCATGTTATATTGATAATATTGGGAGTAATGAGTATATTTATTATGGTTCTAGAGATAATAACTGCATAATATGGGTAATAATGCATGTTATATTGATAATAATATAAGTAATAAGTATAATTATTGCAGTTCTAGCGATAATAACTGCATTATATGGGTAATAATGCACGTTATATTGCTAATAATATAAGTAATAAGTATAATTATTACAGTTCTAGCGATAATAACTGCATTATATGGGTAAAAATGCATGTTATATTGATAATATTGGGAGTAATGAGTATATTTATTATGGTTCTAGAGATAATAACTGCATAATATGGGTAATAATGCATGTTATATTGATAATAATATAAGTAATAAGTATAATTATTGCAGTTCTAGCGATAATAACTGCATTATATGGGTAATAATGCACGTTATATTGCTAACAATATAAGTAATAAGTATAATTATTACAGTTCTAGCGATAATAACTGCATTATATGGGTAATAAGGCATGTAATATTGATAACATCGGGAGCAATAGGTATAATTATTATAGTTCTAGCGATAATAATAGTAAAATATGGCTAATAGTGCATGATATATTGATAATAGTAAAAGTAGTAAGTGTATTTATTACAGTTCTATCGATAATAACTGCATAATATGGGTAATAATGCATGTTATATTGAGAATAATATAAGTAATAAGTATAATTATTACAGTTCTGGCGATAATAACTGCATTATATGGGTAATAATATACGTTATATTGCTAATAGTATAAGTAATAAGTATAATTATTACAGTTCTAGCGGTAATAACTACATTATATGGGTAATAATGCACGTTATATTGCTAATAATATAAGTAATAAGTA
This sequence comes from Megachile leachella, assembly GCA_963576845.1. NCBI lineage: Eukaryota > Metazoa > Arthropoda > Insecta > Hymenoptera > Megachilidae > Megachile > Megachile leachella. The sequence continues at coordinate 95,014 of CAUYWW010000027.1, read as the reverse complement.
TAATTATTACAGTTCTAGCGATAATAACTGCATTATATGGGTAAAAATGCATGTTATATTGATAATATTGGGAGTAATGAGTATATTTATTATGGTTCTAGAGATAATAACTGCATAATATGGGTAATAATGCATGTTATATTGATAATAATATAAGTAATAAGTATAATTATTACAGTTCTAGCGATAATAACTGCATTATATGGGTAAAAATGCATGTTATATTGATAATATTGGGAGTAATAAGTATAATTATTACAGTTCTAGCGATAATAACTGCATAATATGGGTAATAATGCACGTTATATTGCTAATAATATAAGTAATGAGTACAATTATTACAGTTCTAGCGATAATAACTGCATTATATGGGTAATAATGCATGTTATATTGATAACAATATAAGTAATAAGTATAATTATTACAGTTCTAGCGATAATAACTGCATTATATGGGTAATAATGCATGTTATATTGATAATATCGGGAGTAATAAGTATAATTATTATAGTTCTAGCGATAATAATAGTAAAATATGGCAAATAGTGCATGTTATATTGATAATAATAAAAGTAATAAGTATATTTATTACAGTTCTATCGATAATAACTGCATAATATGGGTAATAATGCATGTTATATTGAGAATAATATAAGTAATAAGTATAATTATTACAGTTCTGGCGATAATAACTGCATTATATGGGTAATAATATACGTTATATTGCTAATAGTATAAGTAATGAGTACAATTATTACAGTTCTAGCGATAATAACTGCATTATATGGGTAATAATGCATGTTATATTGATAACAATATAAGTAATAAGTATAATTATTACAGTTCTAGCGATAATAACTGCATTATATGGGTAATAAAATAATTTTCAAAAAAAAAATACACCGACTTCGAAATGCACTAAAAAGTATAAAATAATTTCTATTTCCTAATGAAGTAATTTCTATTTCATTCACTCATACAATTACGTAACATATATGTATGAAACCTATTTACTCGTTAGGTAGTATATTAAATATATTTCAACTTTTTCGAAGGCGGCGCAAAATTAAAAGATTTTCTTGAACATGTCAATCTTTAGACGGCCGTACATGGGCAAGGCTCGTATAGCTATTTTTTTTTCTATACATATAACTCGACAGCACGCCGCGAAATATGTGTTAGTGCGTATAGAATGTAACTATGGTCTATCTAGATTCATAGAGTATGCACGGAAGGACCCGATCGCCGCATATACAGAAAGGTAGGGCCCATCTGCCGGAAATTTGGTAATTCCCGCGTCGTGGACCCCGTTTGTAGGTTCTTAGATCCATGCCTTCCACATGCGAACGAAGTCGATTCAGTTTCATTTATATCAGAAACGTTGTGAAATGAAGATTCAGTCGTTACATTTCCGTATATTACCAGATACATCTGTAATGGTTCGTATTCTTCCTCAGGATTTATTAATATGCTGTTAAGATCGCGGTTAGGTTATAAACAGGAAGGGACTCTTTCAAATCTTTAATTTTCATTTTTATATCCACATCTATTTTTCAAGGAAAAAACTAAATTACGGTCAGCTCTTCAAAACTTAATCACTTCCCAGTCATAATCGTCCGCAATAAACCACCCCATAAACGATCGGTAAAAATATTCTCCACTAGCACGCCAAATTGGGTTTTCCCAAACACGTACCCCGAGGAAAGGGAAGAAAAACCCCCGACATTTCCAAAGAAAGGCGATTGGTCAACAATTCCACCCCACCTTAGTTTCAGCTTCACCTTCGAATATACACCCACATACAAAAGTTAATGAAAAGACAGCCCCGCTAGTTTTAAGACAGAATTTTTGTAACAACCAAGCAACACACTAAATAAATCAAATCTTTGGTAGAAACGCAAAGTGAGCATTTGCTACATCATCTAAAATGCAATACGCCGTACCACAATCAACTAGTTATTGGCAGCAACGTTTACTGATGTATTTTTGATTTTGCGCCGCCTCCGAAAAAGTTGAAATATATTTAATATACTACCTAACGAGTAAATAGGTTTCATACATATATGTTACGTAATTGTATGAGTGAATGAAATAGAAATTACTTCATTAGGAAATAGAAATTATTTTATACTTTTTAGTGCATTTCGAAGTCGGTGTATTTTTTTTTTGAAAATTATTTTATTTCACGCTTTTTAGTGGAATGGGGAGAATTGTATAGGATAGTGTAAGACAATTGTTCAGGGCTTTTTTTGTCTGCGTAAGTGCCATGAGCATAATTAAGTATAATTCACCAACGTCCGCGAAAACTCATCTTGATGCAGAAGTCGGGGTTAGAGCGGTAAATCTTATTTAGTGTTTCGGGACAGTGCATTGTGATTGCCCTTTTTTGCTTTTCCGGTGCATAGCACTTGGCGTTCCACTAATATTAATAATAATAGTTTTTCGTTAATATCCAGAAAACTAAAGTTTTCCGTGTAATTTGCATATGAACAAAATTGTTCAGGATCATGACCATGACAAGATATGAAAAGCGCACTAAAATCGAGAAAAATTTATTTCGAAAGTTGCTGGTTTTTCTGCAAAAAAATACTTTGCAACTAAAAAATGGAAAATTTTTTAATACTGGTACCAATGGGGAGTCAGGCCCTACGAGATGCAAAAGGTTTCGTTCCGATTGGTCATCCCAGTTAGGAGTAATCGGCGAACATACATAGAAAAAGTTGATTTAAAAAATTAACAACAATTTTCGCTGATATCTCGAAAACTAAAGTTTTTTCTGAAATTTTTAGATGACAGAGTTGTTCAGAATCATGTCCGTGATAACATATTAAAAGCGCATCGAAATCGGAGAAAATTTTTTTCAAAAGTTGCCGGTTTTTTAAAAAAAAAAATACTTTGCAAGTAAAAAATTAAAAATTTTTTAAGAATGGTACCAATAGGGAGTCAGACCCTACCGGATGCAAAAGGTTTCGTTCCGATTGGTCCATCCAGTTAGGAGTAATCGGCGAACATACATAGAAAAAAAAAAAAAAAAAAAAAAAAAAAAAAAAAATATACAGGTCGAATTGAGTAACCTCCTCCTTTTTCGAAGTCGGTTAAAAATGCATGTTATATTGATAATATTGGGAGTAATGAGTATATTTATTATGGTTCTAGAGATAATAACTGCATAATATGGGTAATAATGCATGTTATATTGATAATAATATAAGTAATAAGTATAATTATTACAGTTCTAGCGATAATAACTGCATTATATGGGTAAAAATGCACGTTATATTGCTAATAGTATAAGTAATAAGTATAATTATTACAGTTCTAGCGATAATACCTCTATTATATGGGTAATAATGCATGTTATATTGATAATGATATAATTAATAAGTATAATTATTACAGTTCTAGCGATAATAACTGCATTATATGGGTAATAAGGCATGTAATATTGATAACATCGGGAGCAATAGGTATAATTATTATAGTTCTAGCGATAATAATAGTAAAATATGGCTAATAGTGCATGATATATTGATAATAGTAAAAGTAGTAAGTGTATTTATTACAGTTCTATCGATAATAACTGCATAATATGGGTAATAATGCATGTTATATTGAGAATAATATAAGTAATAAGTATAATTATTACAGTTCTGGCGATAATAACTGCATTATATGGGTAATAATATACGTTATATTGCTAATAGTATAAGTAATAAGTATAATTATTACAGTTCTAGCGGTAATAACTACATTATATGGGTAATAATGCACGTTATATTGCTAATAATATAAGTAATAAGTATAATTATTACAGTTCTAGCGATAATAACTGCATTATATGGGTAAAAATGCATGTTATATTGATAATATTGGGAGTAATGAGTATATTTATTATGGTTCTAGAGATAATAACTGCATAATATGGGTAATAATGCATGTTATATTGATAATAATATAAGTAATAAGTATAATTATTACAGTTCTAGCGATAATAACTGCATTATATGGGTAAAAATGCATGTTATATTGATAATATTGGGAGTAATAAGTATAATTATTACAGTTCTAGCGATAATAACTGCATAATATGGGTAATAATGCACGTTATATTGCTAATAATATAAGTAATGAGTACAATTATTACAGTTCTAGCGATAATAACTGCATTATATGGGTAATAATGCATGTTATATTGATAACAATATAAGTAATAAGTATAATTATTACAGTTCTAGCGATAATAACTGCATTATATGGGTAATAATGCATGTTATATTGATAATATCGGGAGTAATAAGTATAATTATTATAGTTCTAGCGATAATAATAGTAAAATATGGCAAATAGTGCATGTTATATTGATAATAATAAAAGTAATAAGTATATTTATTACAGTTCTATCGATAATAACTGCATAATATGGGTAATAATGCATGTTATATTGAGAATAATATAAGTAATAAGTATAATTATTACAGTTCTGGCGATAATAACTGCATTATATGGGTAATAATATACGTTATATTGCTAATAGTATAAGTAATGAGTACAATTATTACAGTTCTAGCGATAATAACTGCATTATATGGGTAATAATGCATGTTATATTGATAACAATATAAGTAATAAGTATAATTATTACAGTTCTAGCGATAATAACTGCATTATATGGGTAAAAATGCATGTTATATTGATAATATTGGGAGTAATGAGTATATTTATTATGGTTCTAGAGATAATAACTGCATAATATGGGTAATAATGCATGTTATATTGATAATAATATAAGTAATAAGTATAATTATTACAGTTCTAGCGATAATAACTGCATTATATGGGTAAAAATGCACGTTATATTGCTAATAGTATAAGTAATAAGTATAATTATTACAGTTCTAGCGATAATACCTCTATTATATGGGTAATAATGCATGTTATATTGATAATGATATAATTAATAAGTATAATTATTACAGTTCTAGCGATAATAACTGCATAATATGGGTAATAATGCATGTTATATTGATGATAATAAAAGTAATACGTATATTTATTATAGTTCTAGCGATAATAACTGCATTATATGGGTAATAATGCATGTAATATTGATAACATCGGGAGTAATAAGTATAATTATTATAGTTCTAGCGATAATAATAGTAAAATATGGCTAATAGTGCATGATATATTGATAATAGTAAAAGTAGTAAGTGTATTTATTACAGTTCTATCGATAATAACTGCATAATATGGGTAATAATGCATGTTATATTGATAATAATATAAGTAATAAGTATAATTATTACAGTTCTAGCGATAATACCTCCATTATATGGGTAATAATGCATGTTATATTGATGATAATGAAAGTAATACGTATATTTATTATAGTTCTAGCGATAATAACTGCATAATATGGGTAATAATGCATGTTATATTGATGATAATAAAAGTAATACGTACATTTATTATAGTTCTAGCGATAATAACTGCATAATATGGGTAATAATGCATGTTATATTGAGAATAATATAAGTAATAAGTATAATTATTACAGTTGTGGCGATAATAACAGCATTATATGGGTAACGATGCACGTTATACTGCTAATAGTATAAGTAATAAGTATAATTATTACAGTTCTAGCAATAATACCTCCATTATATGGGTAATAATGCATGTTATGTTGATAATAATATAAGTAATAAGTATAATTATTACAGTTCTAGCGATAATAACTGCATTATATGGGTAATAATGCATGTTATATTGAGAATAATATAAGTAATAAGTATAATTATTACAGTTCTAGCGATAATAACTGCATTATATGGGTAATAATGCACGTTATATTGCTAATAATATAAGTAATAAGTATAATTATTACAGTTCTAGCGATAATAACTGCATTATATGGGTAATAATGCATGTTATGTTGATAATAATATAAGTAATAAGTATAATTATTACAGTTCTAGCGATAATAACTGCATTATATGGGTAATAATGCATGTTATATTGAGAATAATATAAGTAATAAGTATAATTATTACAGTTCTGGCGATAATAACTGCATTATATGGGTAATAATGCACGTTATATTGCTAATAGTATAAGTAATAAGTATAATTATTACAATTCTAGCGATAATACCTCCATTATATGGGTAATAATCCATGTTATATTGATAATAATATAAGTAATAAGTATAATTATTACAGTTCTAGCGATAATAACTGCATAATATGGGTAATAATGCACGTTATATTGCTAATAATATAAGTAATGAGTATAATTATTACAGTTCTAGCGATAATAACTGCATTATATGGGTAATAATGCATGTTATATTAATAATATCGGGAGTAATAAGTATAATTATTATAGTTCTAGCGATAATAATAGTAAAATATGGCAAATAGTGCATGATATATTGATAATAATAAAAGTAATAAGTATATTTATTACAGTTCTATCGACAATAACTGCATAACATGGGTAATAATGCATGTTATATTGATGATAATAAAAGTAATACGTATATTTATTATAGTTCTAGCGATAATAACTGCATAATATGGGTAATAATGCATGTTATATTGAGAATAATATAAGTAATAGGTGTAATTATTACAGTTCTAGCGATAATAACTGCATTATATGGGTAATAATGCACGTTATATTGCTAACAATATAAGTAATAAGTATAATTATTACAGTTCTAGCGATAATAACTGCATTATATGGGTAAAAATGCACGTTATATTGCTAATAGTATAAGTAATAAGTATAATTATTACAGTTCTAGCGATAATACCTCTATTATATGGGTAATAATGCATGTTATATTGATAATATCGGGAGTAATAAGTATAATTATTATAGTTCTAGCGATAATAATAGTAAAATATGGCAAATAGTGCATGTTATATTGATAATAATAAAAGTAATAAGTATATTTATTACAGTTCTATCGATAATAACTGCATAATATGGGTAATAATGCATGTTATATTGATGATAATAAAAGTAATACGTATATTTATTATAGTTCTAGCGATAATAACTGCATAATATGGGTAATAATGCATGTTATATTGATAATAATATGAGTAATACGTATAATTATTACAGTTCTAGCGATAATAACTGCATTATATGGGTAATAATGCACGTTATATTGCTAACAATATAAGTAATAAGTATAACTATTACAGTTCTAGCGATAATAACTGCATTATATGGGTAATAATGCATGTTATATTGCTAATAGTGTAAGTAATAAGTACAATTATTACAGTTCTAGCAATAATACCTCCATTATATGGGTAATAATGCATGTTATGTTGATAATAATATAAGTAATAAGTACAATTATTACAGTTCTAGCGATAATGCCTCTATTATATGGGTAATAATGCATGTTATATTGATAATATCGGGAGTAATAAGTATAATTATTATAGTTCTAGCGATAATAATAGTAAAATATGGCAAATAGTGCATGTTATATTGATAATAATAAAAGTAGTAAGTATATTTATTACAGTTCTATCGATAATAACTGCATAATATGGGTAATAATGCATGTTATATTGATGATAATAAAAGTAATACGTATATTTATTATAGTTCTAGCGATAATAACTGCATAATATGGGTAATAATGCATGTTATATTGATAATAATATGAGTAATACGTATAATTATTACAGTTCTAGCGATAATAACTGCATTATATGGGTAATAATGCACGTTATATTGCTAACAATATAAGTAATAAGTATAACTATTACAGTTCTAGCGATAATAACTGCATTATATGGGTAATAATGCATGTTATATTGCTAATAGTGTAAGTAATAAGTACAATTATTACAGTTCTAGCAATAATACCTCCATTATATGGGTAATAATGCATGTTATGTTGATAATAATATAAGCAATAAGTATAATTATTACAGTTCTAGCGATAATAACTGCATTATATGGGTAATAATGCACGTTATATTGCTAATAATATAAGTAATAAGTACAATTATTACAGTTCTAGCGATAATAACTGCATTATATGGGTAATAATGCATGTTATATTAATAATATCGGGAGTAATAAGTATAATTATTATAGTTCTAGCGATAATAATAGTAAAATATGGCAAATAGTGCATGTTATATTGATAATAATAAAACTAATAAATATATTTATTACAGTTCTATCGATAATAACTGCGTAATATGGGTAATAATGCATGTTATATTGATGATAATAAAAGTAATACGTATATTTATTATAGTTCTAGCGATAATAACTGCATAATATGGGTAATAATGCATGTTATATTGAGAATAATATAAGTAATACGTATATTTATTACAGTTCTAGCGATAATAACTGCATAATATGGGTAATAATGCACGTTATATTGCTAATAATATAAGTAATGAGTACAATTATTACAGTTCTAGCGATAATAACTGCATTATATGGGTAATAATGCATGTTATATTGATAACAATATAAGTAATAAGTATAATTATTACAGTTCTAGCGATAATAACTGCATTATATGGGTAATAAGGCATGTAATATTGATAACATCGGGAGTAATAGGTATAATTATTATAGTTCTAGCGATAATAATAGTAAAATATGGCTAATAGTGCATGATATATTGATAATAGTAAAAGTAGTAAGTGTATTTATTACAGTTCTATCGATAATAACTGCATAATATGGGTAATAATGCATGTTATATTGATGATAATAAAAGTAATACGTATATTTATTATAGTTCTAGCGATAATAACTGCATAATATGGGTAATAATGCATGTTATATTGATAATAATATGAGTAATAAGTATAATTATTACAGTTCTAGCGATAATAACTGCATTATATGGGTAATAATGCACGTTATATTGCTAACAATATAAGTAATAAGTATAATTATTACAGTTTTAGCGATAATAACTGCATTATATGGGTAATAATGCATGTTACATTGATAATATTGGGAGTAATAAGTATATTTATTACAGTTCTGGCGATCATAACTGCATAATATGGGTAATAATGCATGTTATATTGATAATATTATAAGTAATAAGTATAATTATTACAGTTCTAGCGATAATAACTGCATTATATGGGTAATAATGCACGTTATATTGCTAACAATATAAGTAATAAGTATAATTATTACAGTTCTAGCGATAATAACTGCATTATATGGGTAAAAATGCATGTTATATTGATAATATTGGGAGTAATGAGTATATTTATTATGGTTCTAGAGATAATAACTGCATAATATGGGTAATAATGCATGTTATATTGATAATAATATAAGTAATAAGTATAATTATTACAGTTCTAGCGATAATACCTCCATTATATGGGTAATAATGCATGTTATATTGATGATAATGAAAGTAATACGTATATTTATTATAGTTCTAGCGATAATAACTGCATAATATGGGTAATAATGCATGTTATATTGATGATAATAAAAGTAATACGTATATTTATTATAGTTCTAGCGATAATAACTGCATAATATGGGTAATAATGCATGTTATATTGAGAATAATATAAGTAATAAGTATAATTATTACAGTTCTGGCGATAATAACAGCATTATATGGGTAACGATGCACGTTATACTGCTAATAGTATAAGTAATAAGTATAATTATTACAGTTCTAGCAATAATACCTCCATTATATGGGTAATAATGCATGTTATGTTGATAATAATATAAGTAATAAGTATAATTATTACAGTTCTAGCTATTATAACTGCATTATATGGGTAATAATGCATGTTATATTGAGAATAATATAAGTAATAAGTATAATTATTACAGTTCTGGCGATAATAACTGCATTATATGGGTAATAATATACGTTATATTGCTAATAGTATAAGTAATAAGTATAATTATTACAGTTCTAGCAATAATACCTCCATTATATGGGTAATAATGCATGTTATGTTGATAATAATATAAGTAATAAGTATAATTATTACAGTTCTACCTATAATAACTGCATAATATGGGTAATAATGCACGTTATATTGCTAATAGTATAAGTAATAAGTATAATTATTACAGTTCTAGCAATAATACCTCCATTATATGGGTAATAATGCATGTTATGTTGATAATAATATAAGTAATAAGTATAATTATTACAGTTCTAGCTATTATAACTGCATTATATGGGTAATAATGCATGTTATATTGAGAACAATATAAGTAATAAGTATAATTATTACAGTTCTGGCGATAATAACTGCATTATATGGGTAATAATATACGTTATATTGCTAATAGTATAAGTAATAAGTATAATTATTACAGTTCTAGCAATAATACCTCCATTATATGGGTAATAATGCATGTTATGTTGATAATAATATAAGTAATAAGTATAATTATTACAGTTCTAGCGATAATAACTGCATAATATGGGTAATAATGCACGTTATATTGCTAATAATATAAGTAATGAGTATAATTATTACAGTTCTAGCGATAATAACTGCATTATATGGGTAATAATGCATGTTATATTGATAATATCGAGAGTAATAAGTATAATTATTATAGTTCTAGCGATAATAATAGTAAAATATGGCAAATAGTGCATGTTATATTGATAATAATAAAAGTAATAAGTATATTTATTACAGTTCTATCGATAATAACTGCATAATATGGGTAATAATGCAAGTTATATTGATGATAATGAAGGTAATACGTATATTTATTATAGTTCTAGCGATAATAATTGCATAATATGGGTAATAATGCATGTTATATTGATAATAATATAAGTAATAAGTATAATTATTACAGTTCCAGCGATAATAACTGCATTATATGGGTAATAATGCACGTTATATTGCTAACAATATAAGTAATAAGCATAATTATTACAGTTCTAGCGATAATAACTGCATTATATGGGTAAAAATGCACGTTATATTGCTAATAGTATAAGTAATAAGTATAATTATTACAGTTCTAGCGATAATACCTCTATTATATGGGTAATAATGCATGTTATATTGATAATGATATAAGTAATAAGTATAATTATTACAGTTCTAGCGATAATAACTGCATAATATGGGTAATAATGCACGTTATATTGCTAATAATATAAGTAATGAGTACAATTATTGCAGTTCTAGCGATAATAACTGCATTATATGGGTAATAATGCATGTTATATTGATAACAATATAAGTAATAAGTATAATTATTACAGTTCTAGCGATAATAACTGCATTATATGGGTAATAATGCATGTTATATTGATAATATCGAGAGTAATAAGTATAATTATTATAGTTCTAGCGATAATAATAGTAAAATATAGGTGGCGGAGCTCGTCCGTCGATTGCAGCCGGCATTTGAGGGCTCCGAGGTTGTGTTTCGACAACCAACACGGACCGTGGAAATGCGCGTCCTGGGTCTAGATGACGCAGCGACAGAGGAAGAGGTGAAGGCCGCATTGGCCGAGGTAGCGGAATGCCCACCTGATGCCATACAGGTCGGGCAAATAAAGAGGACACCCAGGAGCCTGGGGACCCTCTGGCTCAGGTGTCCCATGGAGGCAGGGAGGACCCTGGAGAAAGCAGGGAAGGTCCGCGTGGGATGGACAGCGGCGAGGATCGTTGTGCTGCCGCATCGTGCCATGCGCTGTTACAAGTGCCTGCACAGAGGGCATGCCGCCGCCATGTGCGACCAGGAGCACAATAGGTCGCACATGTGCTACAAATGCGGCGAAGAAGGCCACATCGCCAAGGAGTGCCCGGCGGAGGAAGAAAAGTGCCCGCTCTGCCGCGATCTGGGCAGGCCGGCGAATCACCGACTGGGGGCGCGCGGGTGCGCCCCAAAACCGAGGCGTACAGTCAGGCCGGCACAGAAGAATAATGCCAGACGCGGCCGTCCTCAAGAAGAGGACAGAAGGGTGTAGTCCTTCGGGGCTACACCGTTCGGGGAGTTGTCTGGCAGGCACCTAACCAGCGACCACGGCTGGTGCCTGTCAGGGCTGCAGTGGGTTCCGAGCGGGGGCTCGGGACCCCGCTGAAAGCAGCCTGGGGGCGAGTCGGCTGCGGCGTGGTACCGTGGTCGACTCGGTGCGTCATGCACAGGGGTGGGAATCGTTCCTGATTCGGGGTGCGGCGCTTTTGCGCCAGCGGCGGCGGTCGAGGGAGTTTGTAGTTAGGTCCCCTCGACAGCCTTCGCCGACGGGGTGGGTACCACCGAGGGGTTTTAGTGAGTAGGAATCTCACACTACCCCCGCTCCTCCCCCGAGGAGTGGGGGTGTCTATGAAGATTTCCCCTCGTAAAAAAAAAAAAAAAAAAAAAAAAAAAAAAAAAAATAATAGTAAAATATGGCAAATAGTGCATGTCATATTGATAATAATAAAAGTAATAAGTATATTTATTACAGTTCTATCGATAATAACTGCATAATATGGGTAATAATGCAAGTTATATTGATGATAATAAAAGTAATACGTATATTTATTATAGTTATAGCGATAATAATTGCATAATATGGGTAATAATGCATGTTATATTGATAATAATATGAGTAATAAGTATAATCATTACAGTTCTAGCGATAATAACTGCATAATATGGGTAATAATGCATGTTATATTGAGAATCATATAAGTAATAAGTATAATTATTACAGTTCTAGCGATAATAACTGCATTATATGGGTAAAAATGCACGTTATATTGCTAATAGTATAAGTAATAAGTATAATTATTACAGTTCTAGCGATAATACCTCTATTATATGGGTAATAATGCATGTTATATTGATAATATCGGGAGTAATAAGTGTAATTATTATAGTTCTAGCGATAATAATAGTAAAATATGGCAAATAGTGCATGTTATATTGATAATAATAAAACTAATAAATATATTTATTACAGTTCTATCGATAATAACTGCGTAATATGGGTAATAATGCATGTTATATTGATGATAATAAAAGTAATACGTATATTTATTATAGTTCTAGCGATAATAACTGCATAATATGGGTAATAATGCATGTTATATTGATAATAATATAAGTAATCAGTATAATTATTACAGTTCTGGCGATAATAACTGCATTATATGGGTAATAATGCATGTTATATTGAGAATAATATAAGTAATAAGTATAATTATTACAGTTCTGGCGATAATAACTGCATTATATGGGTAATAATGCACGTTATATTGCTAATAGTATAAGTAATAAGTATAATTATTACAATTCTAGCGATATTACCTCCATTATATGGGTAATAATGCATGTTATATTGATATTAATATAAGTAATAAGTATAATTATTACAGTTCTAGCGATAATAACTGCATAATATGGGTAATAATGCACGTTATATTGCTAATAATATAAGTAATGAGTATAATTATTACAGTTCTAGCGATAATAATAGTAAAATATGGCAAATAGTGCATGTTGTATTGATAATAATAAAACTAATAAATATATTTATTACAGTTCTATCGATAATAACTGCATTATATGGGTAATAAGGAATGTTATATTGATAACATCGGGAGTAATAAGTATAATTATTATAGTTCTAGCGATAATAATAGTAAAATATGGCTAATAGTGCATGATATATTGATAATAATAAAAGTAATAAGTATATTTATTACAGTTCTATCGACAATAACTGCATAACATGGGTAATAATGCATGTTATATTGATAATGATATAAGTAATAAGTATAATTATTACAGTTCTAGCGATAATAACTGCATAATATGGGTAATAATGCACGTTATATTGCTAATAATATAAGTAATGAGTACAATTATTACAGTTCTAGCGATAATAACTGCATTATATGGGTAATAATGCATGTTATATTGATAACAATATAAGTAATAAGTATAATTATTACAGTTCTAGCGATAATAACTGCATTATATGGGTAATAAGGCATGTAATATTGATAACATCGGGAGTAATAGGTATAATTATTATAGTTCTAGCGATAATAATAGTAAAATATGGCTAATAGTGCATGATATATTGATAATAGTAAAAGTAGTAAGTGTATTTATTACAGTTCTATCGATAATAACTGCATAATATGGGTAATAATGCATGTTATATTGATGATAATAAAAGTAATACGTATATTTATTATAGTTCTAGCGATAATAACTGCATAATATGGGTAATAATGCATGTTATATTGATAATAACATGAGTAATAAGTATAATTATTACAGTTCTAGCGATAATAACTGCATTATATGGGTAATAATGCACGTTATATTGCTAACAATATAAGTAATAAGTATAATTATTACAGTTCTAGCGATAATAACTGCATTATATGGGTAATAATGCATGTTATGTTGAAAATAATATAAGTAATAAGTATAATTATTACAGTTTTAGCGATAATAACTGCATTATATGGGTAATAATGCATGTTATATTGAGAATAATATAAGTAATAAGTATAATTATTACAGTTCTAGCGATAATAACTGCATTATATGGGTAATAATGCACGTTATATTGCTAACAATATAAGTAATAGGTATAATTATTACAGTTCTAGCGATAATAACTGCATTATATGGGTAATAATGCATGTTATATTGCTAATAGTGTAAGTAATAAGTACAATTATTACAGTTCTAGCAATAATACCTCCATTATATGGGTAATAATGCATGTTATGTTGATAATAATATAAGTAATAAGTATAATTATTACTGTTCTAGCGATAATAACTGCATTATATGGGTAATAATGCACGTTATATTGCTAATAATATAAGTAATAAGTATAATTATTACAGTTCTAGCGATAATAACTGCATTATATGGGTAAAAATGCATGTTATATTGATAATATTGGGAGTAATGAGTATATTTATTATGGTTCTAGAGATAATAACTGCATAATATGGGTAATAATGCATGTTATATTGATAATAATATAAGTAATAAGTATAATTATTGCAGTTCTAGCGATAATAACTGCATTATATGGGTAATAATGCACGTTATATTGCTAATAATATAAGTAATAAGTATAATTATTACAGTTCTAGCGATAATAACTGCATTATATGGGTAAAAATGCATGTTATATTGATAATATTGGGAGTAATGAGTATATTTATTATGGTTCTAGAGATAATAACTGCATAATATGGGTAATAATGCATGTTATATTGATAATAATATAAGTAATAAGTATAATTATTGCAGTTCTAGCGATAATAACTGCATTATATGGGTAATAATGCACGTTATATTGCTAACAATATAAGTAATAAGTATAATTATTACAGTTCTAGCGATAATAACTGCATTATATGGGTAATAAGGCATGTAATATTGATAACATCGGGAGCAATAGGTATAATTATTATAGTTCTAGCGATAATAATAGTAAAATATGGCTAATAGTGCATGATATATTGATAATAGTAAAAGTAGTAAGTGTATTTATTACAGTTCTATCGATAATAACTGCATAATATGGGTAATAATGCATGTTATATTGAGAATAATATAAGTAATAAGTATAATTATTACAGTTCTGGCGATAATAACTGCATTATATGGGTAATAATATACGTTATATTGCTAATAGTATAAGTAATAAGTATAATTATTACAGTTCTAGCGGTAATAACTACATTATATGGGTAATAATGCACGTTATATTGCTAATAATATAAGTAATAAGTATAATTATTACAGTTCTAGCGATAATAACTGCATTATATGGGTAAAAATGCATGTTATATTGATAATATTGGGAGTAATGAGTATATTTATTATGGTTCTAGAGATAATAACTGCATAATATGGGTAATAATGCATGTTATATTGATAATAATATAAGTAATAAGTATAATTATTACAGTTCTAGCGATAATAACTGCATTATATGGGTAAAAATGCATGTTATATTGATAATATTGGGAGTAATAAGTATAATTATTACAGTTCTAGCGATAATAACTGCATAATATGGGTAATAATGCACGTTATATTGCTAATAATATAAGTAATGAGTACAATTATTACAGTTCTAGCGATAATAACTGCATTATATGGGTAATAATGCATGTTATATTGATAACAATATAAGTAATAAGTATAATTATTACAGTTCTAGCGATAATAACTTCATTATATGGGTAATAATGCATGTTATATTGATAATATCGGGAGTAATAAGTATAATTATTATAGTTCTAGCGATAATAATAGTAAAATATGGCAAATAGTGCATGTTATATTGATAATAATAAAAGTAATAAGTATATTTATTACAGTTCTATCGATAATAACTGCATAATATGGATAATAATGCATGTTATATTGATGATAATAAAAGTAATACGTATATTTATTATAGTTCTAGCGATAATAACTGCATAATATGCGTAATAATGCACGTTATATTGCTAATAATATAAGTAATAAGTATAATTATTACAGTTCTAGCGATAATAACTGCATTATATGGGTAAAAATGCACGTTATATTGCTAATAGTATAAGTAATAAGTATAATTATTACAGTTCTAGCGATAATACCTCTATTATATGGGTAATAATGCATGTTATATTGATAATGATATAAGTAATAAGTATAATTATTACAGTTCTAGCGATAATAACTGCATAATATGGGTAATAATGCACGTTATATTGCTAATAATATAAGTAATGAGTACAATTATTACAGTTCTAGCGATAATAACTGCATTATATGGGTAATAATGCATGTTATATTGATAACAATATAAGTAATAAGTATAATTATTACAGTTCTAGCGATAATAACTGCATTATATGGGTAATAATGCATGTTATATTGATAATATCGGGAGTAATAAGTATAATTATTATAGTTCTAGCGATAATAATAGTAAAATATGGCAAATAGTGCATGTTATATTGATAATAATAAAAGTAATAAGTATATTTATTACAGTTCTATCGATAATAACTGCATAATATGGGTAATAATGCATGTTATATTGATGATAATAAAAGTAATACGTATATTTATTATAGTTCTAGCGATAATAACTGCATAATATGGGTAATAATGCATGTTATATTGATAATAATATGAGTAATAAGTATAATTATTACAGTTCTAGCGATAATAACTGCATTATATGGGTAATAATGCACGTTATATTGCTAACAATATAAGTAATAAGTATAATTATTACAGTTCTAGCGATAATAACTGCATTATATGGGTAATAATGCATGTTACATTGATAATATTGGGAGTAATAAGTATATTTATTACAGTTCTGGCGATCATAACTGCATAATATGGGTAATAATGCATGTTATATTGATAATATTATAAGTAATAAGTATAATTATTACAGTTCTAGCGATAATAACTGCATTATATGGGTAATAATGCACGTTATATTGCTAACATTATAAGTAATAAGTATAATTATTACAGTTCTAGCGATAATAACTGCATTATATGGGTAAAAATGCATGTTATATTGATAATATTGGGAGTAATGAGTATATTTATTATGGTTCTAGAGATATTAACTGCATAATATGGGTAATAATGCATGTTATATTGATAATAATATAAGTAATAAGTATAATTATTACAGTTCTAGCGATAATACCTCCATTATATGGGTAATAATGCATGTTATATTGATGATAATGAAAGTAATACGTATATTTATTATAGTTCTAGCGATAATAACTGCATAATATGGGTAATAATGCATGTTATATTGATGATAATAAAAGTAATACGTATATTTATTATAGTTCTAGCGATAATAACTGCATAATATGGGTAATAATGCATGTTATATTGAGAATAATATAAGTAATAAGTATAATTATTACAGTTCTGGCGATAATAACAGCATTATATGGGTAACGATGCACGTTATACTGCTAATAGTATAAGTAATAAGTATAATTATTACAGTTCTAGCAATAATACCTCCATTATATGGGTAATAATGCATGTTATGTTGATAATAATATAAGTAATAAGTATAATTATTACAGTTCTAGC
Organism: Megachile leachella; assembly: GCA_963576845.1. Lineage (NCBI taxonomy): Eukaryota > Metazoa > Arthropoda > Insecta > Hymenoptera > Megachilidae > Megachile > Megachile leachella. The sequence continues at coordinate 76,889 of CAUYWW010000027.1, read as the reverse complement.
GATAATAACTGCATTATATGGGTAATAATGCATGTTATATTGAGAATAATATAAGTAATAAGTATAATTATTACAGTTCTGGCGATAATAACTGCATTATATGGGTAATAATATACGTTATATTGCTAATAGTATAAGTAATAAGTATAATTATTACAGTTCTAGCAATAATACCTCCATTATATGGGTAATAATGCATGTTATGTTGATAATAATATAAGTAATAAGTATAATTATTACAGTTCTAGCGATAATAACTGCATAATATGGGTAATAATGCAAGTTATATTGATGATAATAAAGGTAATACGTATATTTATTATAGTTCTAGCGATAATAATTGCATAATATGGGTAATAATGCATGTTATATTGATAATAATATAAGTAATAAGTATAATTATTACAGTTCCAGCGATAATAACTGCATTATATGGGTAAAAATGCACGTTATATTGCTAATAGTATAAGTAATAAGTATAATTATTACAGTTCTAGCGATAATACCTCTATTATATGGGTAATAATGCATGTTATATTGATAATGATATAAGTAATAACTTTAATTATTACAGTTCTAGCGATAATAACTGCATAATATGGGTAATAATGCACGTTATATTGCTAATAATATAAGTAATGAGTACAATTATTACAGTTCTAGCGATAATAACTGCATTATATGGGTAATAATGCACGTTATATTGCTAACAATATAAGTAATAAGTATAATTATTACAGTTCTAGCGATAATAACTGCATTATATGGGTAAAAATGCATGTTATATTGATAATATTGGGAGTAATGAGTATATTTATTATGGTTCTAGAGATAATAACTGCATAATATGGGTAATAATGCATGTTATATTGATAATAATATAAGTAATAAGTATAATTATTACAGTTCGAGCGATAATACCTCCATTATATGGGTAATAATGCATGTTATATTGATGATAATGAAAGTAATACGTATATTTATTATAGTTCTAGCGATAATAACTGCATAATATGGGTAATAATGCATGTTATATTGATGATAATAAAAGTAATACGTATATTTATTATAGTTCTAGCGATAATAACTGCATAATATGGGCAATAATGCATGTTATATTGATGATAATAAAAGTAATACGTATATTTATTATAATTCTAGCGATAATAACTGCATAATATGGGTAATAATGCATGTTATATTGATAATAATATGAGTAATAAGTATAATTATTACAGTTCTAGCGATAATAACTGCATTATATGGGTAATAATGCACGTTATATTGCTAACAATATAAGTAATAAGTATAATTATTACAGTTCTAGCGATAATAACTGCATTATATGGGTAATAAGGCATGTAATATTGATAACATCGGGAGCAATAGGTATAATTATTATAGTTCTAGCGATAATAATAGTAAAATATGGCTAATAGTGCATGATATATTGATAATAGTAAAAGTAGTAAGTGTATTTATTAGAGTTCTATCGATAATAACTGCATAATATGGGTAATAATGCATGTTATATTGATGATAATAAAAGTAATACGTATATTTATTATAGTTCTAGCGATAATAACTGCATAATATGGGTAATAATGCATGTTATATTGAGAATAATATAAGTAATAAGTATAATTATTACAGTTCTGGCGATAATAACTGCATTATATGGGTAATAATATACGTTATATTGCTAATAGTATAAGTAATAAGTATAATTATTACAGTTCTAGCGGTAATAACTACATTATATGGGTAATAATGCACGTTATATTGCTAATAATATAAGTAATAGGTATAATTATTACAGTTCTAGCGATAATAACTGCATTATATGGGTAAAAATGCATGTTATATCGATAATATTGGGAGTAATGAGTATATTTATTATGGTTCTAGAGATAATAACTGCATAATATGGGTAATAATGCATGTTATATTGATAATAATATAAGTAATAAGTATAATTATTACAGTTCTAGCGATAATAACTGCATTATATGGGTAAAAATGCACGTTGTATTTCTAATAGTATAAGTAATAAGTATAATTATTACAGTTCTAGCGATAATACCTCTATTATATGGGTAATAATGCATGTTATATTGATAATGATATAAGTAATAAGTATAATTATTACAGTTCTAGCGATAATAACTGCATAATATGGGTAATAATGCACGTTATATTGCTAATAATATAAGTAATGAGTACAATTATTACAGTTCTAGCGATAATAACTGCATTATATGGGTAATAATGCATGGTATATTGATAACAATATAAGTAATAAGTATAATTATTACAGTTCTAGCGATAATAACTGCATTATATGGGTAATAATGCATGTTATATTGATAATATCGGGAGTAATAAGTATAATTATTATAGTTCTAGCGATAATAATAGTAAAATATGGCAAATAGTGCATGTTATATTGATAATAATAAAAGTAATAAGTATATTTATTACAGTTCTATCGATAATAACTGCATAATATGGGTAATAATGCATGTTATATTGATGATAATAAAAGTAATACGTATATTTATTATAGTTCTAGCGATAATAACTGCATAATATGCGTAATAATGCACGTTATATTGCTAATAATATAAGTAATAAGTATAATTATTACAGTTCTAGCGATAATAACTGCATTATATGGGTAAAAATGCATGTTATATTGATAATATTGGGAGTAATGAGTATATTTATTATGGTTCTAGAGATAATAACTGCATAATATGGGTAATAATGCATGTTATATTGATAATAATATAAGTAATAAGTGTAATTATTACAGTTCTAGCGATAATAACTGCATTATATGGGTAAAAATGCACGTTATATTGCTAATAGTATAAGTAATAAGTATAATTATTACAGTTCTAGCGATAATACCTCTATTATATGGGTAATAATGCATGTTATATTGATAATGATATAAGTAATAAGTATAATTATTACAGTTCTAGCGATAATAACTGCATAATATGGGTAATAATGCACGTTATATTGCTAATAATATAAGTAATGAGTACAATTATTACAGTTCTAGCGATAATAACTGCATTATATGGGTAATAATGCATGTTATATTGATAACAATATAAGTAATAAGTATAATTATTACAGTTCTAGCGATAATAACTGCATTATATGGGTAATAATGCATGTTATATTGATAATATCGGGAGTAATAAGTATAATTATTATAGTTCTAGCGATAATAATAGTAAAATATGGCAAATAGTGCATGTTATATTGATAATAATAAAAGTAATAAGTATATTTATTACAGTTCTATCGATAATAACTGCATAATATGGGTAATAATGCATGTTATATTGATGATAATAAAAGTAGTACGTATATTTATTATAGTTCTAGCGATAATAACTGCATAATATGGGTAATAATGCATGTTATATTGATAATAATATGAGTAATAAGTATAATTATTACAGTTCTAGCGATAATAACTGCATTATATGGGTAATAATGCACGTTATATTGCTAACAATATAAGTAATAAGTATAATTATTACAGTTCTAGCGATAATAACTGCATTATATGGGTAATAATGCATGTTACATTGATAATATTGGGAGTAATAAGTATATTTATTACAGTTCTGGCGATCATAACTGCATAAAATGGGTAATAATGCATGTTATATTGATAATATTATAAGTAATAAGTATAATTATTACAGTTCTAGCGATAATAACTGCATTATATGGGTAATAATGCACGTTATATTGGTAACAATATAAGTAATAAGTATAATTATTACAGTTCTAGCGATAATAACTGCATTATATGGGTAAAAATGCATGTTATATTGATAATATTGGGAGTAATGAGTATATTTATTATGGTTCTAGAGATAATAACTGCATAATATGGGTAATAATGCATGTTATATTGATAATAATATAAGTAATAAGTATAATTATTACAGTTCTAGCGATAATACCTCCATTATATGGGTAATAATGCATGTTATATTGATGATAATGAAAGTAATACGTATATTTATTATAGTTCTAGCGATAATAACTGCATAATATGGGTAATAATGCATGTTATATTGATGATAATAAAAGTAATACGTATATTTATTATAGTTCTAGCGATAATAACTGCATAATATGGGTAATAATGCACGTTATATTGCTAATAATATAAGTAATGAGTATAATTATTACAGTTCTAGCGATAATAACTGCATTATATGGGTAATAATGCATGTTATATTGATAATATCGAGAGTAATAAGTATAATTATTATAGTTCTAGCGATAATAATACTAAATTTGGCAAATAGTGCATGTTATATTGATAATGATATAAGTAATAAGTATAATTATTACAGTTCTAGCGATAATAACTGCATAATATGGGTAATAATGCACGTTATATTGCTAATAATATAAGTAATGAGTACAATTATTGCAGTTCTAGCGATAATAACTGCATTATATGGGTAATAATGCATGTTATATTGATAACAATATAAGTAATAAGTATAATTATTACAGTTCTAGCGATAATAACTGCATTATATGGGTAATAATGCATGTTATATTGATAATATCGAGAGTAATAAGTATAATTATTATAGTTCTAGCGATAATAATAGTAAAATATGGCAAATAGTGCATGTCATATTGATAATAATAAAAGTAATAAGTATATTTATTACAGTTCTATCGATAATAACTGCATAATATGGGTAATAATGCATGTTATATTGATGATAATAAAAGTAATACGTATATTTATTATAGTTCTAGCGATAATAACTGCATAATATGGGTAATAATGCATGTTATATTGAGAATAATATAAGTAATAAGTATAATTATTACAGTTCTGGCGATAATAACTGCATTATATGGGCAACGATGCACGTTATACTGCTAATAGTATAAGTAATAAGTATAATTATTACAGTTCTAGCAATAATACCTCCATTATATGGGTAATAATGCATGTTATGTTGATAATAATATAAGTAATAAGTATAATTATTACAGTTCTAGCGATAATAACTGCATAATATGGGTAATAATGCAAGTTATATTGATGATAATAAAGGTAATACGTATATTTATTATAGTTCTAGCGATAATAATTGCATAATATGGGTAATAATGCATGTTATATTGATAATAATATAAGTAATAAGTATAATTATTACAGTTCCAGCGATAATAACTGCATTATATGGGTAAAAATGCACGTTATATTGCTAATAGTATAAGTAATAAGTATAATTATTACAGTTCTAGCGATAATACCTCTATTATATGGGTAATAATGCATGTTATATTGATAATGATATAAGTAATAACTTTAATTATTACAGTTCTAGCGATAATAACTGCATAATATGGGTAATAATGCACGTTATATTGCTAATAATATAAGTAATGAGTACAATTATTACAGTTCTAGCGATAATAACTGCATTATATGGGTAATAATGCACGTTATATTGCTAACAATATAAGTAATAAGTATAATTATTACAGTTCTAGCGATAATAACTGCATTATATGGGTAAAAATGCATGTTATATTGATAATATTGGGAGTAATGAGTATATTTATTATGGTTCTAGAGATAATAACTGCATAATATGGGTAATAATGCATGTTATATTGATAATAATATAAGTAATAAGTATAATTATTACAGTTCGAGCGATAATACCTCCATTATATGGGTAATAATGCATGTTATATTGATGATAATGAAAGTAATACGTATATTTATTATAGTTCTAGCGATAATAACTGCATAATATGGGTAATAATGCATGTTATATTGATGATAATAAAAGTAATACGTATATTTATTATAGTTCTAGCGATAATAACTGCATAATATGGGCAATAATGCATGTTATATTGATGATAATAAAAGTAATACGTATATTTATTATAATTCTAGCGATAATAACTGCATAATATGGGTAATAATGCATGTTATATTGATAATAATATGAGTAATAAGTATAATTATTACAGTTCTAGCGATAATAACTGCATTATATGGGTAATAATGCACGTTATATTGCTAACAATATAAGTAATAAGTATAATTATTACAGTTCTAGCGATAATAACTGCATTATATGGGTAATAAGGCATGTAATATTGATAACATCGGGAGCAATAGGTATAATTATTATAGTTCTAGCGATAATAATAGTAAAATATGGCTAATAGTGCATGATATATTGATAATAGTAAAAGTAGTAAGTGTATTTATTAGAGTTCTATCGATAATAACTGCATAATATGGGTAATAATGCATGTTATATTGATGATAATAAAAGTAATACGTATATTTATTATAGTTCTAGCGATAATAACTGCATAATATGGGTAATAATGCATGTTATATTGAGAATAATATAAGTAATAAGTATAATTATTACAGTTCTGGCGATAATAACTGCATTATATGGGTAATAATATACGTTATATTGCTAATAGTATAAGTAATAAGTATAATTATTACAGTTCTAGCGGTAATAACTACATTATATGGGTAATAATGCACGTTATATTGCTAATAATATAAGTAATAGGTATAATTATTACAGTTCTAGCGATAATAACTGCATTATATGGGTAAAAATGCATGTTATATCGATAATATTGGGAGTAATGAGTATATTTATTATGGTTCTAGAGATAATAACTGCATAATATGGGTAATAATGCATGTTATATTGATAATAATATAAGTAATAAGTATAATTATTACAGTTCTAGCGATAATAACTGCATTATATGGGTAAAAATGCACGTTGTATTTCTAATAGTATAAGTAATAAGTATAATTATTACAGTTCTAGCGATAATACCTCTATTATATGGGTAATAATGCATGTTATATTGATAATGATATAAGTAATAAGTATAATTATTACAGTTCTAGCGATAATAACTGCATAATATGGGTAATAATGCACGTTATATTGCTAATAATATAAGTAATGAGTACAATTATTACAGTTCTAGCGATAATAACTGCATTATATGGGTAATAATGCATGGTATATTGATAACAATATAAGTAATAAGTATAATTATTACAGTTCTAGCGATAATAACTGCATTATATGGGTAATAATGCATGTTATATTGATAATATCGGGAGTAATAAGTATAATTATTATAGTTCTAGCGATAATAATAGTAAAATATGGCAAATAGTGCATGTTATATTGATAATAATAAAAGTAATAAGTATATTTATTACAGTTCTATCGATAATAACTGCATAATATGGGTAATAATGCATGTTATATTGATGATAATAAAAGTAATACGTATATTTATTATAGTTCTAGCGATAATAACTGCATAATATGCGTAATAATGCACGTTATATTGCTAATAATATAAGTAATAAGTATAATTATTACAGTTCTAGCGATAATAACTGCATTATATGGGTAAAAATGCATGTTATATTGATAATATTGGGAGTAATGAGTATATTTATTATGGTTCTAGAGATAATAACTGCATAATATGGGTAATAATGCATGTTATATTGATAATAATATAAGTAATAAGTGTAATTATTACAGTTCTAGCGATAATAACTGCATTATATGGGTAAAAATGCACGTTATATTGCTAATAGTATAAGTAATAAGTATAATTATTACAGTTCTAGCGATAATACCTCTATTATATGGGTAATAATGCATGTTATATTGATAATGATATAAGTAATAAGTATAATTATTACAGTTCTAGCGATAATAACTGCATAATATGGGTAATAATGCACGTTATATTGCTAATAATATAAGTAATGAGTACAATTATTACAGTTCTAGCGATAATAACTGCATTATATGGGTAATAATGCATGTTATATTGATAACAATATAAGTAATAAGTATAATTATTACAGTTCTAGCGATAATAACTGCATTATATGGGTAATAATGCATGTTATATTGATAATATCGGGAGTAATAAGTATAATTATTATAGTTCTAGCGATAATAATAGTAAAATATGGCAAATAGTGCATGTTATATTGATAATAATAAAAGTAATAAGTATATTTATTACAGTTCTATCGATAATAACTGCATAATATGGGTAATAATGCATGTTATATTGATGATAATAAAAGTAGTACGTATATTTATTATAGTTCTAGCGATAATAACTGCATAATATGGGTAATAATGCATGTTATATTGATAATAATATGAGTAATAAGTATAATTATTACAGTTCTAGCGATAATAACTGCATTATATGGGTAATAATGCACGTTATATTGCTAACAATATAAGTAATAAGTATAATTATTACAGTTCTAGCGATAATAACTGCATTATATGGGTAATAATGCATGTTACATTGATAATATTGGGAGTAATAAGTATATTTATTACAGTTCTGGCGATCATAACTGCATAAAATGGGTAATAATGCATGTTATATTGATAATATTATAAGTAATAAGTATAATTATTACAGTTCTAGCGATAATAACTGCATTATATGGGTAATAATGCACGTTATATTGGTAACAATATAAGTAATAAGTATAATTATTACAGTTCTAGCGATAATAACTGCATTATATGGGTAAAAATGCATGTTATATTGATAATATTGGGAGTAATGAGTATATTTATTATGGTTCTAGAGATAATAACTGCATAATATGGGTAATAATGCATGTTATATTGATAATAATATAAGTAATAAGTATAATTATTACAGTTCTAGCGATAATACCTCCATTATATGGGTAATAATGCATGTTATATTGATGATAATGAAAGTAATACGTATATTTATTATAGTTCTAGCGATAATAACTGCATAATATGGGTAATAATGCATGTTATATTGATGATAATAAAAGTAATACGTATATTTATTATAGTTCTAGCGATAATAACTGCATAATATGGGTAATAATGCACGTTATATTGCTAATAATATAAGTAATGAGTATAATTATTACAGTTCTAGCGATAATAACTGCATTATATGGGTAATAATGCATGTTATATTGATAATATCGAGAGTAATAAGTATAATTATTATAGTTCTAGCGATAATAATACTAAATTTGGCAAATAGTGCATGTTATATTGATAATGATATAAGTAATAAGTATAATTATTACAGTTCTAGCGATAATAACTGCATAATATGGGTAATAATGCACGTTATATTGCTAATAATATAAGTAATGAGTACAATTATTGCAGTTCTAGCGATAATAACTGCATTATATGGGTAATAATGCATGTTATATTGATAACAATATAAGTAATAAGTATAATTATTACAGTTCTAGCGATAATAACTGCATTATATGGGTAATAATGCATGTTATATTGATAATATCGAGAGTAATAAGTATAATTATTATAGTTCTAGCGATAATAATAGTAAAATATGGCAAATAGTGCATGTCATATTGATAATAATAAAAGTAATAAGTATATTTATTACAGTTCTATCGATAATAACTGCATAATATGGGTAATAATGCATGTTATATTGATGATAATAAAAGTAATACGTATATTTATTATAGTTCTAGCGATAATAACTGCATAATATGGGTAATAATGCATGTTATATTGAGAATAATATAAGTAATAAGTATAATTATTACAGTTCTGGCGATAATAACTGCATTATATGGGCAACGATGCACGTTATACTGCTAATAGTATAAGTAATAAGTATAATTATTACAGTTCTAGCAATAATACCTCCATTATATGGGTAATAATGCATGTTATGTTGAAAATAATATAAGTAATAAGTATAATTATTACAGTTCTAGCGATAATAACTGCATTATATGGGTAATAATGCATGTTATATTGAGAATAATATAAGTAATAAGTATAATTATTACAGTTCTAGCGATAATAACTGCATTATATGGGTAATAATGCACGTTATATTGCTAACAATATAAGTAATAAGTATAATTATTACAGTTCTAGCGATAATAACTGCATTATATGGGTAAAAATGCACGTTATATTGCTAATAGTATAAGTAATAAGTATAATTATTACAGTTCTAGCGATAATACCTCTATTATATGGGTAATAATGCATGTTATATTGATAATATCGGGAGTAATAAGTATAATTATTATAGTTCTAGCGATAATAATAGTAAAATATGGCAAATAGTGCATGTTATATTGATAATAATAAAAGTAATAAGTATATTTATTACAGTTCTATCGATAATAACTGCATAATATGGGTAATAATGCATGTTATATTGATGATAATAAAAGTAATACGTATATTTATTATAGTTCTAGCGATAATAACTGCATAATATGGGTAATAATGCATGTTATATTGATAATAATATGAGTAATACGTATAATTATTACAGTTCTAGCGATAATAACTGCATTATATGGGTAAAAATGCATGTTATATTGATAATATTGGGAGTAATGAGTATATTTATTATGGTTCTAGAGATAATAACTGCATAATATGGGTAATAATGCATGTAATATTGATAATAATATAAGTAATAAGTATAATTATTGCAGTTCTAGCGATAATAACTGCATTATATGGGTAAAAATGCACGTTATATTGCTAATAGTATAAGTAATAAGTATAATTATTACAGTTCTAGCGATAATACCTCTATTATATGGGTAATAATGCATGTTATATTGATAATGATATAAGTAATAAGTATAATTATTACAGTTCTAGCGATAATAACTGCATAATATGGGTAATAATGCACGTTATATTGCTAATAATATAAGTAATGAGTACAATTACTACAGTGCTAGCGATAATAACTGCATTATATGGGTAATAATGCATGTTATATTGATAACAATATATGTAATAAGTATAATTATTACAGTTCTAGCGATAATAACTGCATTATATGGGTAATAATGCATGTTATATTGATAATAATAAAAGTAATAAGTATATTTATTACAGTTCTATCGATAATAACTGCATAATATGGGTAATAATGCATGTTATATTGATGATAATAAAAGTAATACGTATATTTATTATAGTTCTAGCGATAATAACTGCATAATATGGGTAATAATGCATGTTATATTGATAATAATATGAGTAATAAGTATAATTATTACAGTTCTAGCGATAATAACTGCATTATATGGGTAATAATGCACGTTATATTGCTAACAATATAAGTAATAAGTATAATTATTACAGTTCTAGCGATAATAACTGCATTATATGGGTAATAAGGCATGTAATATTGATAACATCGGGAGTAATAGGTATAATTATTATAGTTCTAGCGATAATAATAGTAAAATATGGCTAATAGTGCATGATATATTGATAATAGTAAAAGTAGTAAGTGTATTTATTACAGTTCTATCGATAATAACTGCATAATATGGGTAATAATGCATGTTATATTGATAATAATATAAGTAATAAGTATAATTATTACAGTTCTAGCGATAATACCTCCATTATATGGGTAATAATGCATGTTATATTGATGATAATGAAAGTAATACGTATATTTATTATAGTTCTAGCGATAATAACTGCATAATATGGGTAATAATGCATGTTATATTGATGATAATAAAAGTAATACGTATATTTATTATAGTTCTAGCGATAATAACTGCATAATATGGGTAATAATGCAAGTTATATTGAGAATAATATAAGTAATAAGTATAATTATTACAGTTCTGGCGATAATAACTGCATTATATGGGTAATAAGGCATGTAATATTGATAACATCGGGAGTAATAGGTATAATTATTATAGTTCTAGCGATAATAATAGTAAAATATGGCTAATAGTGCATGATATATTGATAATAGTAAAAGTAGTAAGTGTATTTATTACAGTTCTATCGATAATAACTGCATAATATGGGTAATAATGCATGTTATATTGATAATAATATAAGTAATAAGTATAATTATTACAGTTCTAGCGATAATACCTCCATTATATGGGTAATAATGCATGTTATATTGATGATAATGAAAGTAATACGTATATTTATTATAGTTCTAGCGATAATAACTGCATAATATGGGTAATAATGCATGTTATATTGATGATAATAAAAGTAATACGTATATTTATTATAGTTCTAGCGATAATAACTGCATAATATGGGTAATAATGCAAGTTATATTGAGAATAATATAAGTAATAAGTATAATTATTACAGTTCTGGCGATAATAACTGCATTATATGGGTAATAAGGCATGTAATATTGATAACATCGGGAGTAATAGGTATAATTATTATAGTTCTAGCGATAATAATAGTAAAATATGGCTAATAGTGCATGATATATTGATAATAGTAAAAGTAGTAAGTGTATTTATTACAGTTCTATCGATAATAACTGCATAATATGGGTAATAATGCATGTTATATTGATAATAATATAAGTAATAAGTATAATTATTACAGTTCTAGCGATAATACCTCCATTATATGGGTAATAATGCATGTTATATTGATGATAATGAAAGTAATACGTATATTTATTATAGTTCTAGCGATAATAACTGCATAATATGGGTAATAATGCATGTTATATTGATGATAATAAAAGTAATACGTATATTTATTATAGTTCTAGCGATAATAACTGCATAATATGGGTAATAATGCATGTTATATTGAGAATAATATAAGTAATAAGTATAATTATTACAGTTCTGGCGATAATAACTGCATTATATGGGTAAAAATGCACGTTATATTGCTAATAGTATAAGTAATAAGTATAATTATTACAGTTCTAGCGATAATAACTGCATAATATGGGTAATAATGCATGTTATATTGATGATAATAAAAGTAATACGTATATTTATTATAGTTCTAGCGATAATAACTGCATAATATGGGTAATAATGCATGTTATATTGATAATAATATGAGTAATAAGTATAATTATTACAGTTCTAGCGATAATAACTGCATTATATGGGTAATAATGCACGTTATATTGCTAACAATATAAGTAATAAGTATAATTATTACAGTTCTAGCGATAATAACTGCATTATATGGGTAATAAGGCATGTAATATTGATAACATCGGGAGTAATAGGTATAATTATTATAGTTCTAGCGATAATAATAGTAAAATATGGCTAATAGTGCATGATATATTGATAATAGTAAAAGTAGTAAGTGTATTTATTACAGTTCTATCGATAATAACTGCATAATATGGGTAATAATGCATGTTATATTGATAATAATATAAGTAATAAGTATAATTATTACAGTTCTAGCGACAATACCTCCATTATATGGGTAATAATGCATGTTATATTGATGATAATGAAAGTAATACGTATATTTATTATAGTTCTAGCGATAATAACTGCATAATATGGGTAATAATGCATGTTATATTGATGATAATAAAAGTAATACGTATATTTATTATAGTTCTAGCGATAATAACTGCATAATATGGGTAATAATGCAAGTTATATTGAGAATAATATAAGTAATAAGTATAATTATTACAGTTCTGGCGATAATAACTGCATTATATGGGTAATAAGGCATGTAATATTGATAACATCGGGAGTAATAGGTATAATTATTATAGTTCTAGCGATAATAATAGTAAAATATGGCTAATAGTGCATGATATATTGATAATAGTAAAAGTAGTAAGTGTATTTATTACAGTTCTATCGATAATAACTGCATAATATGGGTAATAATGCATGTTATATTGATAATAATATAAGTAATAAGTATAATTATTACAGTTCTAGCGATAATACCTCCATTATATGGGTAATAATGCATGTTATATTGATGATAATGAAAGTAATACGTATATTTATTATAGTTCTAGCGATAATAACTGCATAATATGGGTAATAATGCATGTTATATTGATGATAATAAAAGTAATACGTATATTTATTATAGTTCTAGCGATAATAACTGCATAATATGGGTAATAATGCATGTTATATTGAGAATAATATAAGTAATAAGTATAATTATTACAGTTCTGGCGATAATAACTGCATTATATGGGTAATAATATACGTTATATTGCTAATAGTATAAGTAATAAGTATAATTATTACAGTTCTAGCGATAATAACTACATTATATGGGTAATAATGCACGTTATATTGCTAATAATATAAGTAATAAGTATAATTATTACAGTTCTAGCGATAATAACTGCATAATATGGGTAATAATGCACGTTATATTGCTAATAATATAAGTAATGAGTATAATTATTACAGTTCTAGCGATAATAACTGCATTATATGGGTAATAATGCACGTTATATTGCTAATAATATAAGTAATGAGTACAATTATTGCAGTTCTAGCGATAATAACTGCATTATATGGGTAATAATGCATGTTATATTGATAACAATATAAGTAATAAGTATAATTATTACAGTTCTAGCGATAATAACTGCATTATATGGGTAATAATGCATGTTATATTGATAATATCGAGAGTAATAAGTATAATTATTATAGTTCTAGCGATAATAATAGTAAAATATGGCAAATAGTGCATGTCATATTGATAATAATAAAAGTAATAAGTATATTTATTACAGTTCTATCGATAATAACTGCATAATATGGGTAATGATGCATGTTATATTGATGATAATAAAAGTAATACGTATATTTATTATAGTTCTAGCGATAATAACTGCATAATATGGGTAATAATGCATGTTATATTGATAATAATATGAGTAATACGTATAATTATTACAGTTCTAGCGATAATAACTGCATTATATGGGTAATAATGCACGTTATATTGCTAACAATATAAGTAATAAGTATAACTATTACAGTTCTAGCGATAATAACTGCATTATATGGGTAATAATGCATGTTATACTGCTAATAGTGTAAGTAATAAGTACAATTATTACAGTTCTAGCAATAATACCTCCATTATATGGGTAATAATGCATGTTATGTTGATAATAATATAAGTAATAAGTATAATTATTACAGTTCTAGCGATAATAACTGCATTATATGGGTAATAATGCACGTTATATTGCTAATAATATAAGTAATAAGTATAATTATTACAGTTCTAGCGATAATAACTGCATTATATGGGTAAAAATGCATGTTATATTGATAATATTGGGAGTAATGAGTATATTTATTATGGTTCTAGAGATAATAACTGCATAATATGGGTAATAATGCATGTTATATTGATAATAATATAAGTAATAAGTATAATTATTACAGTTCTAGCGATAATAACTGCATTATATGGGTAAAAATGCACGTTATATTGCTAATAGTATAAGTAATAAGTATAATTATTACAGTTCTAGCGATAATACCTCTATTATATGGGTAATAATGCATGTTATATTGATAATGATATAAGTAATAAGTATAATTATTACAGTTCTAGCGATAATAACTGCATAATATGGGTAATAATGCACGTTATATTGCTAATAATATAAGTAATGAGTACAATTATTACAGTTCTAGCGATAATAACTGCATTATATGGGTAATAATGCATGTTATATTGATAACAATATAAGTAATAAGTATAATTATTACAGTTCTAGCGATAATAGCTGCATTATATGGGTAATAATGCATGTTATATTGATAATATCGGGAGTAATAAGTATAATTATTATAGTTCTAGCGATAATAATAGTAAAATATGGCAAATAGTGCATGTTATATTGATAATAATAAAAGTAATAAGTATATTTATTACAGTTCTATCGATAATAACTGCATAATATGGGTAATAATGCATGTTATATTGATGATAATAAAAGTAATACGTATATTTATTATAGTTCTAGCGATAATAACTGCATAATATGGGTAATAATGCATGTTATATTGATAATAATATGAGTAATAAGTATAATTATTACAGTTCTAGCGATAATAACTGCATTATATGGGTAATAATGCACGTTATATTGCTAACAATATAAGTAATAAGTATAATTATTACAGTTCTAGCGATAATAACTGCATTATATGGGTAATAATGCATGTTACATTGATAATATTGGGAGTAATAAGTATATTTATTACAGTTCTGGCGATCATAACTGCATAATATGGGTAATAATGCATGTTATATTGATAATATTATAAGTAATAAGTATAATTATTACAGTTCTAGCGATAATAACTGCATTATATGGGTAATAATGCACGTTATATTGGTAACAATATAAGTAATAAGTATAATTATTACAGTTCTAGCGATAATAACTGCATTATATGGGTAAAAATGCATGTTATATTGATAATATTGGGAGTAATGAGTATATTTATTATGGTTCTAGAGATAATAACTGCATAATATGGGTAATAATGCATGTTATATTGATAATAATATAAGTAATAAGTATAATTATTACAGTTCTAGCGATAATACCTCCATTATATGGGTAATAATGCATGTTATATTGATGATAATGAAAGTAATACGTATATTTATTATAGTTCTAGCGATAATAACTGCATAATATGGGTAATAATGCATGTTATATTGATGATAATAAAAGTAATACGTATATTTATTATAGTTCTAGCGATAATAACTGCATAATATGGGTAATAATGCATGTTATATTGATAATAATATAAGTAATAAGTATAATTATTACAGTTCTAGCGATAATACCTCCATTATATGGGTAATAATGCATGTTATATTGATGATAATGAAAGTAATACGTATATTTATTATAGTTCTAGCGATAATAACTGCATAATATGGGTAATAATGCATGTTATATTGATGATAATAAAAGTAATACGTATATTTATTATAGTTCTAGCGATAATAACTGCATAATATGGGTAATAATGCATGTTATATTGATAATAATATAAGTAATAAGTATAATTATTGCAGTTCTAGCGATAATAACTGCATTATATGGGTAAAAATGCACGTTATATTGCTAATAGTATAAGTAATAAGTATAATTATTACAGTTCTAGCGATAATAACTGCATAATATGGGTAATAATGCATGTTATATTGATGATAATAAAAGTAATACGTATATTTATTATAGTTCTAGCGATAATAACTGCATAATATGGGTAATAATGCATGTTATATTGATAATAATATGAGTAATAAGTATAATTATTACAGTTCTAGCGATAATAACTGCATTATATGGGTAATAATGCACGTTATATTGCTAACAATATAAGTAATAAGTATAATTATTACAGTTCTAGCGATAATAACTGCATTATATGGGTAATAAGGCATGTAATATTGATAACATCGGGAGTAATAGGTATAATTATTATAGTTCTAGCGATAATAATAGTAAAATATGGCTAATAGTGCATGATATATTGATAATAGTAAAAGTAGTAAGTGTATTTATTACAGTTCTATCGATAATAACTGCATAATATGGGTAATAATGCATGTTATATTGATAATAATATAAGTAATAAGTATAATTATTACAGTTCTAGCGACAATACCTCCATTATATGGGTAATAATGCATGTTATATTGATGATAATGAAAGTAATACGTATATTTATTATAGTTCTAGCGATAATAACTGCATAATATGGGTAATAATGCATGTTATATTGATGATAATAAAAGTAATACGTATATTTATTATAGTTCTAGCGATAATAACTGCATAATATGGGTAATAATGCAAGTTATATTGAGAATAATATAAGTAATAAGTATAATTATTACAGTTCTGGCGATAATAACTGCATTATATGGGTAATAAGGCATGTAATATTGATAACATCGGGAGTAATAGGTATAATTATTATAGTTCTAGCGATAATAATAGTAAAATATGGCTAATAGTGCATGATATATTGATAATAGTAAAAGTAGTAAGTGTATTTATTACAGTTCTATCGATAATAACTGCATAATATGGGTAATAATGCATGTTATATTGATAATAATATAAGTAATAAGTATAATTATTACAGTTCTAGCGATAATACCTCCATTATATGGGTAATAATGCATGTTATATTGATGATAATGAAAGTAATACGTATATTTATTATAGTTCTAGCGATAATAACTGCATAATATGGGTAATAATGCATGTTATATTGATGATAATAAAAGTAATACGTATATTTATTATAGTTCTAGCGATAATAACTGCATAATATGGGTAATAATGCATGTTATATTGAGAATAATATAAGTAATAAGTATAATTATTACAGTTCTGGCGATAATAACTGCATTATATGGGTAATAATATACGTTATATTGCTAATAGTATAAGTAATAAGTATAATTATTACAGTTCTAGCGATAATAACTACATTATATGGGTAATAATGCACGTTATATTGCTAATAATATAAGTAATAAGTATAATTATTACAGTTCTAGCGATAATAACTGCATAATATGGGTAATAATGCACGTTATATTGCTAATAATATAAGTAATGAGTATAATTATTACAGTTCTAGCGATAATAACTGCATTATATGGGTAATAATGCACGTTATATTGCTAATAATATAAGTAATGAGTACAATTATTGCAGTTCTAGCGATAATAACTGCATTATATGGGTAATAATGCATGTTATATTGATAACAATATAAGTAATAAGTATAATTATTACAGTTCTAGCGATAATAACTGCATTATATGGGTAATAATGCATGATATATTGATAATATCGAGAGTAATAAGTATAATTATTATAGTTCTAGCGATAATAATAGTAAAATATGGCAAATAGTGCATGTTATATTGATAATGATATAAGTAATAAGTATAATTATTACAGTTCTAGCGATAATAACTGCATAATATGGGTAATAATGCACGTTATATTGCTAATAATATAAGTAATGAGTACAATTATTGCAGTTCTAGCGATAATAACTGCATTATATGGGTAATAATGCATGTTATATTGATAACAATATAAGTAATAAGTATAATTATTACAGTTCTAGCGATAATAACTGCATTATATGGGTAATAATGCATGTTATATTGATAATATCGAGAGTAATAAGTATAATTATTATAGTTCTAGCGATAATAATAGTAAAATATGGCAAATAGTGCATGTCATATTGATAATAATAAAAGTAATAAGTATATTTATTACAGTTCTATCGATAATAACTGCATAATATGGGGTAATAATGCATGTTATATTGATGATAATAAAAGTAATACGTATATTTATTATAGTTCTAGCGATAATAACTGCATAATATGGGTAATAATGCATGTTATATTGAGAATAATATAAGTAATAAGTATAATTATTACAGTTCTGGCGATAATAACTGCATTATATGGGCAACGATGCACGTTATACTGCTAATAGTATAAGTAATAAGTATAATTATTACAGTTCTAGCAATAATACCTCCATTATATGGGTAATAATGCATGTTATGTTGAAAATAATATAAGTAATAAGTATAATTATTACAGTTCTAGCGATAATAACTGCATTATATGGGTAATAATGCATGTTATATTGAGAATAATATAAGTAATAAGTATAATTATTACAGTTCTAGCGATAATAACTGCATTATATGGGTAAAAATGCACGTTATATTGCTAATAGTATAAGTAATAAGTATAATTATTACAGTTCTAGCGATAATACCTCTATTATATGGGTAATAATGCATGTTATATTGATAATATCGGGAGTAATAAGTATAATTATTATAGTTCTAGCGATAATAATAGTAAAATATGGCAAATAGTGCATGTTATATTGATAATAATAAAAGTAATAAGTATATTTATTACAGTTCTATCGATAATAACTGCATAATATGGGTAATAATGCATGTTATATTGATGATAATAAAAGTAATACGTATATTTATTATAGTTCTAGCGATAATAACTGCATAATATGGGTAATAATGCATGTTATATTGATAATAATATGAGTAATACGTATAATTATTACAGTTCTAGCGATAATAACTGCATTATATGGGTAAAAAATGCATGTTATATTGATAATATTGGGAGTAATGAGTATATTTATTATGGTTCTAGAGATAATAACTGCATAATATGGGTAATAATGCATGTAATATTGATAATAATATAAGTAATAAGTATAATTATTGCAGTTCTAGCGATAATAACTGCATTATATGGGTAAAAATGCACGTTATATTGCTAATAGTATAAGTAATAAGTATAATTATTACAGTTCTAGCGATAATACCTCTATTATATGGGTAATAATGCATGTTATATTGATAATAATATAAGTAATAAGTATAATTATTACAGTTCTAGCGATAATACCTCCATTATATGGGTAATAATGCATGTTATATTGATGATAATGAAAGTAATACGTATATTTATTATAGTTCTAGCGATAATAACTGCATAATATGGGTAATAATGCATGTTATATTGATGATAATAAAAGTAATACGTATATTTATTATAGTTCTAGCGATAATAACTGCATAATATGGGTAATAATGCATGTTATATTGATAATAATATAAGTAATAAGTATAATTATTACAGTTCTAGCGATAATACCTCCATTATATGGGTAATAATGCATGTTATATTGATGATAATGAAAGTAATACGTATATTTATTATAGTTCTAGCGATAATAACTGCATAATATGGGTAATAATGCATGTTATATTGATGATAATAAAAGTAATACGTATATTTATTATAGTTCTAGCGATAATAACTGCATAATATGGGTAATAATGCATGTTATATTGATAATAATATAAGTAATAAGTATAATTATTGCAGTTCTAGCGATAATAACTGCATTATATGGGTAAAAATGCACGTTATATTGCTAATAGTATAAGTAATAAGTATAATTATTACAGTTCTAGCGATAATAACTGCATAATATGGGTAATAATGCATGTTATATTGATGATAATAAAAGTAATACGTATATTTATTATAGTTCTAGCGATAATAACTGCATAATATGGGTAATAATGCATGTTATATTGATAATAATATGAGTAATAAGTATAATTATTACAGTTCTAGCGATAATAACTGCATTATATGGGTAATAATGCACGTTATATTGCTAACAATATAAGTAATAAGTATAATTATTACAGTTCTAGCGATAATAACTGCATTATATGGGTAATAAGGCATGTAATATTGATAACATCGGGAGTAATAGGTATAATTATTATAGTTCTAGCGATAATAATAGTAAAATATGGCTAATAGTGCATGATATATTGATAATAGTAAAAGTAGTAAGTGTATTTATTACAGTTCTATCGATAATAACTGCATAATATGGGTAATAATGCATGTTATATTGATAATAATATAAGTAATAAGTATAATTATTACAGTTCTAGCGACAATACCTCCATTATATGGGTAATAATGCATGTTATATTGATGATAATGAAAGTAATACGTATATTTATTATAGTTCTAGCGATAATAACTGCATAATATGGGTAATAACGCATGTTATATTGATGATAATAAAAGTAATACGTATATTTATTATAGTTCTAGCGATAATAACTGCATAATATGGGTAATAATGCAAGTTATATTGAGAATAATATAAGTAATAAGTATAATTATTACAGTTCTGGCGATAATAACTGCATTATATGGGTAATAAGGCATGTAATATTGATAACATCGGGAGTAATAGGTATAATTATTATAGTTCTAGCGATAATAATAGTAAAATATGGCTAATAGTGCATGATATATTGATAATAGTAAAAGTAGTAAGTGTATTTATTACAGTTCTATCGATAATAACTGCATAATATGGGTAATAATGCATGTTATATTGATAATAATATAAGTAATAAGTATAATTATTACAGTTCTAGCGATAATACCTCCATTATATGGGTAATAATGCATGTTATATTGATGATAATGAAAGTAATACGTATATTTATTATAGTTCTAGCGATAATAACTGCATAATATGGGTAATAATGCATGTTATATTGATGATAATAAAAGTAATACGTATATTTATTATAGTTCTAGCGATAATAACTGCATAATATGGGTAATAATGCATGTTATATTGAGAATAATATAAGTAATAAGTATAATTATTACAGTTCTGGCGATAATAACTGCATTATATGGGTAATAATATACGTTATATTGCTAATAGTATAAGTAATAAGTATAATTATTACAGTTCTAGCGATAATAACTACATTATATGGGTAATAATGCACGTTATATTGCTAATAATATAAGTAATAAGTATAATTATTACAGTTCTAGCGATAATAACTGCATTATATGGGTAATAATGCATGTTATATTGATAACAATATAAGTAATAAGTATAATTATTACAGTTCTAGCGATAATAACTGCATTATATGGGTAATAATGCATGTTATATTGATAATATCGAGAGTAATAAGTATAATTATTATAGTTCTAGCGATAATAATAGTAAAATATGGCAAATAGTGCATGTCATATTGATAATAATAAAAGTAATAAGTATATTTATTACAGTTCTATCGATAATAACTGCATAATATGGGTAATAATGCATGTTATATTGATGATAATAAAAGTAATACGTATATTTATTATAGTTCTAGCGATAATAACTGCATAATATGGGTAATAATGCATGTTATATTGAGAATAATATAAGTAATAAGTATAATTATTACAGTTCTGGCGATAATAACTGCATTATATGGGCAACGATGCACGTTATACTGCTAATAGTATAAGTAATAAGTATAATTATTACAGTTCTAGCAATAATACCTCCATTATATGGGTAATAATGCATGTTATGTTGAAAATAATATAAGTAATAAGTATAATTATTACAGTTCTAGCGATAATAACTGCATTATATGGGTAATAATGCATGTTATATTGAGAATAATATAAGTAATAAGTATAATTATTACAGTTCTAGCGATAATAACTGCATTATATGGGTAATAATGCACGTTATATTGCTAACAATATAAGTAATAAGTATAATTATTACAGTTCTAGCGATAATAACTGCATTATATGGGTAAAAATGCACGTTATATTGCTAATAGTATAAGTAATAAGTATAATTATTACAGTTCTAGCGATAATACCTCTATTATATGGGTAATAATGCATGTTATATTGATAATATCGGGAGTAATAAGTATAATTATTATAGTTCTAGCGATAATAATAGTAAAATATGGCAAATAGTGCATGTTATATTGATAATAATAAAAGTAATAAGTATATTTATTACAGTTCTATCGATAATAACTGCATAATATGGGTAATAATGCATGTTATATTGATGATAATAAAAGTAATACGTATATTTATTATAGTTCTAGCGATAATAACTGCATAATATGGGTAATAATGCATGTTATATTGATAATAATATGAGTAATACGTATAATTATTACAGTTCTAGCGATAATAACTGCATTATATGGGTAAAAATGCATGTTATATTGATAATATTGGGAGTAATGAGTATATTTATTATGGTTCTAGAGATAATAACTGCATAATATGGGTAATAATGCATGTAATATTGATAATAATATAAGTAATAAGTATAATTATTGCAGTTCTAGCGATAATAACTGCATTATATGGGTAAAAATGCACGTTATATTGCTAATAGTATAAGTAATAAGTATAATTATTACAGTTCTAGCGATAATACCTCTATTATATGGGTAATAATGCATGTTATATTGATAATAATATAAGTAATAAGTATAATTATTACAGTTCTAGCGATAATACCTCCATTATATGGGTAATAATGCATGTTATATTGATGATAATGAAAGTAATACGTATATTTATTATAGTTCTAGCGATAATAACTGCATAATATGGGTAATAATGCATGTTATATTGATGATAATAAAAGTAATACGTATATTTATTATAGTTCTAGCGATAATAACTGCATAATATGGGTAATAATGCATGTTATATTGATAATAATATAAGTAATAAGTATAATTATTACAGTTCTAGCGATAATACCTCCATTATATGGGTAATAATGCATGTTATATTGATGATAATGAAAGTAATACGTATATTTATTATAGTTCTAGCGATAATAACTGCATAATATGGGTAATAATGCATGTTATATTGATGATAATAAAAGTAATACGTATATTTATTATAGTTCTAGCGATAATAACTGCATAATATGGGTAATAATGCATGTTATATTGATAATAATATAAGTAATAAGTATAATTATTGCAGTTCTAGCGATAATAACTGCATTATATGGGTAAAAATGCACGTTATATTGCTAATAGTATAAGTAATAAGTATAATTATTACAGTTCTAGCGATAATAACTGCATAATATGGGTAATAATGCATGTTATATTGATGATAATAAAAGTAATACGTATATTTATTATAGTTCTAGCGATAATAACTGCATAATATGGGTAATAATGCATGTTATATTGATAATAATATAAGTAATAAGTATAATTATTGCAGTTCTAGCGATAATAACTGCATTATATGGGTAAAAATGCACGTTATATTGCTAATAGTATAAGTAATAAGTATAATTATTACAGTTCTAGCGATAATAACTGCATAATATGGGTAATAATGCATGTTATATTGATGATAATAAAAGTAATACGTATATTTATTATAGTTCTAGCGATAATAACTGCATAATATGGGTAATAATGCATGTTATATTGATAATAATATGAGTAATAAGTATAATTATTACAGTTCTAGCGATAATAACTGCATTATATGGGTAATAATGCACGTTATATTGCTAACAATATAAGTAATAAGTATAATTATTACAGTTCTAGCGATAATAACTGCATTATATGGGTAATAAGGCATGTAATATTGATAACATCGGGAGTAATAGGTATAATTATTATAGTTCTAGCGATAATAATAGTAAAATATGGCTAATAGTGCATGATATATTGATAATAGTAAAAGTAGTAAGTGTATTTATTACAGTTCTATCGATAATAACTGCATAATATGGGTAATAATGCATGTTATATTGATAATAATATAAGTAATAAGTATAATTATTACAGTTCTAGCGACAATACCTCCATTATATGGGTAATAATGCATGTTATATTGATGATAATGAAAGTAATACGTATATTTATTATAGTTCTAGCGATAATAACTGCATAATATGGGTAATAACGCATGTTATATTGATGATAATAAAAGTAATACGTATATTTATTATAGTTCTAGCGATAATAACTGCATAATATGGGTAATAATGCAAGTTATATTGAGAATAATATAAGTAATAAGTATAATTATTACAGTTCTGGCGATAATAACTGCATTATATGGGTAATAAGGCATGTAATATTGATAACATCGGGAGTAATAGGTATAATTATTATAGTTCTAGCGATAATAATAGTAAAATATGGCTAATAGTGCATGATATATTGATAATAGTAAAAGTAGTAAGTGTATTTATTACAGTTCTATCGATAATAACTGCATAATATGGGTAATAATGCATGTTATATTGATAATAATATAAGTAATAAGTATAATTATTACAGTTCTAGCGATAATACCTCCATTATATGGGTAATAATGCATGTTATATTGATGATAATGAAAGTAATACGTATATTTATTATAGTTCTAGCGATAATAACTGCATAATATGGGTAATAATGCATGTTATATTGATGATAATAAAAGTAATACGTATATTTATTATAGTTCTAGCGATAATAACTGCATAATATGGGTAATAATGCATGTTATATTGAGAATAATATAAGTAATAAGTATAATTATTACAGTTCTGGCGATAATAACTGCATTATATGGGTAATAATATACGTTATATTGCTAATAGTATAAGTAATAAGTATAATTATTACAGTTCTAGCGATAATAACTACATTATATGGGTAATAATGCACGTTATATTGCTAATAATATAAGTAATAAGTATAATTATTACAGTTCTAGCGATAATAACTGCATTATATGGGTAATAATGCATGTTATATTGATAACAATATAAGTAATAAGTATAATTATTACAGTTCTAGCGATAATAACTGCATTATATGGGTAATAATGCATGTTATATTGATAATATCGAGAGTAATAAGTATAATTATTATAGTTCTAGCGATAATAATAGTAAAATATGGCAAATAGTGCATGTCATATTGATAATAATAAAAGTAATAAGTATATTTATTACAGTTCTATCGATAATAACTGCATAATATGGGTAATAATGCATGTTATATTGATGATAATAAAAGTAATACGTATATTTATTATAGTTCTAGCGATAATAACTGCATAATATGGGTAATAATGCATGTTATATTGAGAATAATATAAGTAATAAGTATAATTATTACAGTTCTGGCGATAATAACTGCATTATATGGGCAACGATGCACGTTATACTGCTAATAGTATAAGTAATAAGTATAATTATTACAGTTCTAGCAATAATACCTCCATTATATGGGTAATAATGCATGTTATGTTGAAAATAATATAAGTAATAAGTATAATTATTACAGTTCTAGCGATAATAACTGCATTATATGGGTAATAATGCATGTTATATTGAGAATAATATAAGTAATAAGTATAATTATTACAGTTCTAGCGATAATAACTGCATTATATGGGTAATAATGCACGTTATATTGCTAACAATATAAGTAATAAGTATAATTATTACAGTTCTAGCGATAATAACTGCATTATATGGGTAAAAATGCACGTTATATTGCTAATAGTATAAGTAATAAGTATAATTATTACAGTTCTAGCGATAATACCTCTATTATATGGGTAATAATGCATGTTATATTGATAATATCGGGAGTAATAAGTATAATTATTATAGTTCTAGCGATAATAATAGTAAAATATGGCAAATAGTGCATGTTATATTGATAATAATAAAAGTAATAAGTATATTTATTACAGTTCTATCGATAATAACTGCATAATATGGGTAATAATGCATGTTATATTGATGATAATAAAAGTAATACGTATATTTATTATAGTTCTAGCGATAATAACTGCATAATATGGGTAATAATGCATGTTATATTGATAATAATATGAGTAATACGTATAATTATTACAGTTCTAGCGATAATAACTGCATTATATGGGTAAAAATGCATGTTATATTGATAATATTGGGAGTAATGAGTATATTTATTATGGTTCTAGAGATAATAACTGCATAATATGGGTAATAATGCATGTAATATTGATAATAATATAAGTAATAAGTATAATTATTGCAGTTCTAGCGATAATAACTGCATTATATGGGTAAAAATGCACGTTATATTGCTAATAGTATAAGTAATAAGTATAATTATTACAGTTCTAGCGATAATACCTCTATTATATGGGTAATAATGCATGTTATATTGATAATAATATAAGTAATAAGTATAATTATTACAGTTCTAGCGATAATACCTCCATTATATGGGTAATAATGCATGTTATATTGATGATAATGAAAGTAATACGTATATTTATTATAGTTCTAGCGATAATAACTGCATAATATGGGTAATAATGCATGTTATATTGATGATAATAAAAGTAATACGTATATTTATTATAGTTCTAGCGATAATAACTGCATAATATGGGTAATAATGCATGTTATATTGATAATAATATAAGTAATAAGTATAATTATTACAGTTCTAGCGATAATACCTCCATTATATGGGTAATAATGCATGTTATATTGATGATAATGAAAGTAATACGTATATTTATTATAGTTCTAGCGATAATAACTGCATAATATGGGTAATAATGCATGTTATATTGATGATAATAAAAGTAATACGTATATTTATTATAGTTCTAGCGATAATAACTGCATAATATGGGTAATAATGCATGTTATATTGATAATAATATAAGTAATAAGTATAATTATTGCAGTTCTAGCGATAATAACTGCATTATATGGGTAAAAATGCACGTTATATTGCTAATAGTATAAGTAATAAGTATAATTATTACAGTTCTAGCGATAATAACTGCATAATATGGGTAATAATGCATGTTATATTGATGATAATAAAAGTAATACGTATATTTATTATAGTTCTAGCGATAATAACTGCATAATATGGGTAATAATGCATGTTATATTGATAATAATATGAGTAATAAGTATAATTATTACAGTTCTAGCGATAATAACTGCATTATATGGGTAATAATGCACGTTATATTGCTAACAATATAAGTAATAAGTATAATTATTACAGTTCTAGCGATAATAACTGCATTATATGGGTAATAAGGCATGTAATATTGATAACATCGGGAGTAATAGGTATAATTATTATAGTTCTAGCGATAATAATAGTAAAATATGGCTAATAGTGCATGATATATTGATAATAGTAAAAGTAGTAAGTGTATTTATTACAGTTCTATCGATAATAACTGCATAATATGGGTAATAATGCATGTTATATTGATAATAATATAAGTAATAAGTATAATTATTACAGTTCTAGCGACAATACCTCCATTATATGGGTAATAATGCATGTTATATTGATGATAATGAAAGTAATACGTATATTTATTATAGTTCTAGCGATAATAACTGCATAATATGGGTAATAACGCATGTTATATTGATGATAATAAAAGTAATACGTATATTTATTATAGTTCTAGCGATAATAACTGCATAATATGGGTAATAATGCAAGTTATATTGAGAATAATATAAGTAATAAGTATAATTATTACAGTTCTGGCGATAATAACTGCATTATATGGGTAATAAGGCATGTAATATTGATAACATCGGGAGTAATAGGTATAATTATTATAGTTCTAGCGATAATAATAGTAAAATATGGCTAATAGTGCATGATATATTGATAATAGTAAAAGTAGTAAGTGTATTTATTACAGTTCTATCGATAATAACTGCATAATATGGGTAATAATGCATGTTATATTGATAATAATATAAGTAATAAGTATAATTATTACAGTTCTAGCGATAATACCTCCATTATATGGGTAATAATGCATGTTATATTGATGATAATGAAAGTAATACGTATATTTATTATAGTTCTAGCGATAATAACTGCATAATATGGGTAATAATGCATGTTATATTGATGATAATAAAAGTAATACGTATATTTATTATAGTTCTAGCGATAATAACTGCATAATATGGGTAATAATGCATGTTATATTGAGAATAATATAAGTAATAAGTATAATTATTACAGTTCTGGCGATAATAACTGCATTATATGGGTAATAATATACGTTATATTGCTAATAGTATAAGTAATAAGTATAATTATTACAGTTCTAGCGATAATAACTACATTATATGGGTAATAATGCACGTTATATTGCTAATAATATAAGTAATAAGTATAATTATTACAGTTCTAGCGATAATAACTGCATAATATGGGTAATAATGCACGTTATATTGCTAATAATATAAGTAATGAGTATAATTATTACAGTTCTAGCGATAATAACTGCATTATATGGGTAATAATGCACGTTATATTGCTAATAATATAAGTAATGAGTACAATTATTGCAGTTCTAGCGATAATAACTGCATTATATGGGTAATAATGCATGTTATATTGATAACAATATAAGTAATAAGTATAATTATTACAGTTCTAGCGATAATAACTGCATTATATGGGTAATAATGCATGATATATTGATAATATCGAGAGTAATAAGTATAATTATTATAGTTCTAGCGATAATAATAGTAAAATATGGCAAATAGTGCATGTTATATTGATAATGATATAAGTAATAAGTATAATTATTACAGTTCTAGCGATAATAACTGCATAATATGGGTAATAATGCACGTTATATTGCTAATAATATAAGTAATGAGTACAATTATTGCAGTTCTAGCGATAATAACTGCATTATATGGGTAATAATGCATGTTATATTGATAACAATATAAGTAATAAGTATAATTATTACAGTTCTAGCGATAATAACTGCATTATATGGGTAATAATGCATGTTATATTGATAATATCGAGAGTAATAAGTATAATTATTATAGTTCTAGCGATAATAATAGTAAAATATGGCAAATAGTGCATGTCATATTGATAATAATAAAAGTAATAAGTATATTTATTACAGTTCTATCGATAATAACTGCATAATATGGGTAATAATGCATGTTATATTGATGATAATAAAAGTAATACGTATATTTATTATAGTTCTAGCGATAATAACTGCATAATATGGGTAATAATGCATGTTATATTGAGAATAATATAAGTAATAAGTATAATTATTACAGTTCTGGCGATAATAACTGCATTATATGGGCAACGATGCACGTTATACTGCTAATAGTATAAGTAATAAGTATAATTATTACAGTTCTAGCAATAATACCTCCATTATATGGGTAATAATGCATGTTATGTTGAAAATAATATAAGTAATAAGTATAATTATTACAGTTCTAGCGATAATAACTGCATTATATGGGTAATAATGCATGTTATATTGAGAATAATATAAGTAATAAGTATAATTATTACAGTTCTAGCGATAATAACTGCATTATATGGGTAATAATGCACGTTATATTGCTAACAATATAAGTAATAAGTATAATTATTACAGTTCTAGCGATAATAACTGCATTATATGGGTAAAAATGCACGTTATATTGCTAATAGTATAAGTAATAAGTATAATTATTACAGTTCTAGCGATAATACCTCTATTATATGGGTAATAATGCATGTTATATTGATAATATCGGGAGTAATAAGTATAATTATTATAGTTCTAGCGATAATAATAGTAAAATATGGCAAATAGTGCATGTTATATTGATAATAATAAAAGTAATAAGTATATTTATTACAGTTCTATCGATAATAACTGCATAATATGGGTAATAATGCATGTTATATTGATGATAATAAAAGTAATACGTATATTTATTATAGTTCTAGCGATAATAACTGCATAATATGGGTAATAATGCATGTTATATTGATAATAATATGAGTAATACGTATAATTATTACAGTTCTAGCGATAATAACTGCATTATATGGGTAAAAATGCATGTTATATTGATAATATTGGGAGTAATGAGTATATTTATTATGGTTCTAGAGATAATAACTGCATAATATGGGTAATAATGCATGTAATATTGATAATAATATAAGTAATAAGTATAATTATTGCAGTTCTAGCGATAATAACTGCATTATATGGGTAAAAATGCACGTTATATTGCTAATAGTATAAGTAATAAGTATAATTATTACAGTTCTAGCGATAATACCTCTATTATATGGGTAATAATGCATGTTATATTGATAATGATATAAGTAATAAGTATAATTATTACAGTTCTAGCGATAATAACTGCATAATATGGGTAATAATGCACGTTATATTGCTAATAATATAAGTAATGAGTACAATTACTACAGTGCTAGCGATAATAACTGCATTATATGGGTAATAATGCATGTTATATTGATAACAATATATGTAATAAGTATAATTATTACAGTTCTAGCGATAATAACTGCATTATATGGGTAATAATGCATGTTATATTGATAATAATATAAGTAATAAGTATATTTATTACAGTTCTATCGATAATAACTGCATAATATGGGTAATAATGCATGTTATATTGATGATAATAAAAGTAATACGTATATTTATTATAGTTCTAGCGATAATAACTGCATAATATGGGTAATAATGCATGTTATATTGATAATAATATGAGTAATAAGTATAATTATTACAGTTCTAGCGATAATAACTGCATTATATGGGTAATAATGCACGTTATATTGCTAACAATATAAGTAATAAGTATAATTATTACAGTTCTAGCGATAATAACTGCATTATATGGGTAATAAGGCATGTAATATTGATAACATCGGGAGTAATAGGTATAATTATTATAGTTCTAGCGATAATAATAGTAAAATATGGCTAATAGTGCATGATATATTGATAATAGTAAAAGTAGTAAGTGTATTTATTACAGTTCTATCGATAATAACTGCATAATATGGGTAATAATGCATGTTATATTGATAATAATATAAGTAATAAGTATAATTATTACAGTTCTAGCGATAATACCTCCATTATATGGGTAATAATGCATGTTATATTGATGATAATGAAAGTAATACGTATATTTATTATAGTTCTAGCGATAATAACTGCATAATATGGGTAATAATGCATGTTATATTGATGATAATAAAAGTAATACGTATATTTATTATAGTTCTAGCGATAATAACTGCATAATATGGGTAATAATGCAAGTTATATTGAGAATAATATAAGTAATAAGTATAATTATTACAGTTCTGGCGATAATAACTGCATTATATGGGTAATAAGGCATGTAATATTGATAACATCGGGAGTAATAGGTATAATTATTATAGTTCTAGCGATAATAATAGTAAAATATGGCTAATAGTGCATGATATATTGATAATAGTAAAAGTAGTAAGTGTATTTATTACAGTTCTATCGATAATAACTGCATAATATGGGTAATAATGCATGTTATATTGATAATAATATAAGTAATAAGTATAATTATTACAGTTCTAGCGACAATACCTCCATTATATGGGTAATAATGCATGTTATATTGATGATAATGAAAGTAATACGTATATTTATTATAGTTCTAGCGATAATAACTGCATAATATGGGTAATAATGCATGTTATATTGATGATAATAAAAGTAATACGTATATTTATTATAGTTCTAGCGATAATAACTGCATAATATGGGTAATAATGCATGTTATATTGATAATAATATAAGTAATAAGTATAATTATTGCAGTTCTAGCGATAATAACTGCATTATATGGGTAAAAATGCACGTTATATTGCTAATAGTATAAGTAATAAGTATAATTATTACAGTTCTAGCGATAATAACTGCATAATATGGGTAATAATGCATGTTATATTGATGATAATAAAAGTAATACGTATATTTATTATAGTTCTAGCGATAATAACTGCATAATATGGGTAATAATGCATGTTATATTGATAATAATATGAGTAATAAGTATAATTATTACAGTTCTAGCGATAATAACTGCATTATATGGGTAATAATGCACGTTATATTGCTAACAATATAAGTAATAAGTATAATTATTACAGTTCTAGCGATAATAACTGCATTATATGGGTAATAAGGCATGTAATATTGATAACATCGGGAGTAATAGGTATAATTATTATAGTTCTAGCGATAATAATAGTAAAATATGGCTAATAGTGCATGATATATTGATAATAGTAAAAGTAGTAAGTGTATTTATTACAGTTCTATCGATAATAACTGCATAATATGGGTAATAATGCATGTTATATTGATAATAATATAAGTAATAAGTATAATTATTACAGTTCTAGCGACAATACCTCCATTATATGGGTAATAATGCATGTTATATTGATGATAATGAAAGTAATACGTATATTTATTATAGTTCTAGCGATAATAACTGCATAATATGGGTAATAATGCATGTTATATTGATGATAATAAAAGTAATACGTATATTTATTATAGTTCTAGCGATAATAACTGCATAATATGGGTAATAATGCAAGTTATATTGAGAATAATATAAGTAATAAGTATAATTATTACAGTTCTGGCGATAATAACTGCATTATATGGGTAATAAGGCATGTAATATTGATAACATCGGGAGTAATAGGTATAATTATTATAGTTCTAGCGATAATAATAGTAAAATATGGCTAATAGTGCATGATATATTGATAATAGTAAAAGTAGTAAGTGTATTTATTACAGTTCTATCGATAATAACTGCATAATATGGGTAATAATGCATGTTATATTGATAATAATATAAGTAATAAGTATAATTATTACAGTTCTAGCGATAATACCTCCATTATATGGGTAATAATGCATGTTATATTGATGATAATGAAAGTAATACGTATATTTATTATAGTTCTAGCGATAATAACTGCATAATATGGGTAATAATGCATGTTATATTGATGATAATAAAAGTAATACGTATATTTATTATAGTTCTAGCGATAATAACTGCATAATATGGGTAATAATGCATGTTATATTGAGAATAATATAAGTAATAAGTATAATTATTACAGTTCTGGCGATAATAACTGCATTATATGGGTAATAATATACGTTATATTGCTAATAGTATAAGTAATAAGTATAATTATTACAGTTCTAGCGATAATAACTACATTATATGGGTAATAATGCACGTTATATTGCTAATAATATAAGTAATAAGTATAATTATTACAGTTCTAGCGATAATAACTGCATAATATGGGTAATAATGCACGTTATATTGCTAATAATATAAGTAATGAGTATAATTATTACAGTTCTAGCGATAATAACTGCATTATATGGGTAATAATGCACGTTATATTGCTAATAATATAAGTAATGAGTACAATTATTGCAGTTCTAGCGATAATAACTGCATTATATGGGTAATAATGCATGTTATATTGATAACAATATAAGTAATAAGTATAATTATTACAGTTCTAGCGATAATAACTGCATTATATGGGTAATAATGCATGTTATATTGATAATATCGAGAGTAATAAGTATAATTATTATAGTTCTAGCGATAATAATAGTAAAATATGGCAAATAGTGCATGTCATATTGATAATAATAAAAGTAATAAGTATATTTATTACAGTTCTATCGATAATAACTGCATAATATGGGTAATGATGCATGTTATATTGATGATAATAAAAGTAATACGTATATTTATTATAGTTCTAGCGATAATAACTGCATAATATGGGTAATAATGCATGTTATATTGATAATAATATGAGTAATACGTATAATTATTACAGTTCTAGCGATAATAACTGCATTATATGGGTAATAATGCACGTTATATTGCTAACAATATAAGTAATAAGTATAACTATTACAGTTCTAGCGATAATAACTGCATTATATGGGTAATAATGCATGTTATACTGCTAATAGTGTAAGTAATAAGTACAATTATTACAGTTCTAGCAATAATACCTCCATTATATGGGTAATAATGCATGTTATGTTGATAATAATATAAGTAATAAGTATAATTATTACAGTTCTAGCGATAATAACTGCATTATATGGGTAATAATGCACGTTATATTGCTAATAATATAAGTAATAAGTATAATTATTACAGTTCTAGCGATAATAACTGCATTATATGGGTAAAAATGCATGTTATATTGATAATATTGGGAGTAATGAGTATATTTATTATGGTTCTAGAGATAATAACTGCATAATATGGGTAATAATGCATGTTATATTGATAATAATATAAGTAATAAGTATAATTATTACAGTTCTAGCGATAATAACTGCATTATATGGGTAAAAATGCACGTTATATTGCTAATAGTATAAGTAATAAGTATAATTATTACAGTTCTAGCGATAATACCTCTATTATATGGGTAATAATGCATGTTATATTGATAATGATATAAGTAATAAGTATAATTATTACAGTTCTAGCGATAATAACTGCATAATATGGGTAATAATGCACGTTATATTGCTAATAATATAAGTAATGAGTACAATTATTACAGTTCTAGCGATAATAACTGCATTATATGGGTAATAATGCATGTTATATTGATAACAATATAAGTAATAAGTATAATTATTACAGTTCTAGCGATAATAGCTGCATTATATGGGTAATAATGCATGTTATATTGATAATATCGGGAGTAATAAGTATAATTATTATAGTTCTAGCGATAATAATAGTAAAATATGGCAAATAGTGCATGTTATATTGATAATAATAAAAGTAATAAGTATATTTATTACAGTTCTATCGATAATAACTGCATAATATGGGTAATAATGCATGTTATATTGATGATAATAAAAGTAATACGTATATTTATTATAGTTCTAGCGATAATAACTGCATAATATGGGTAATAATGCATGTTATATTGATAATAATATGAGTAATAAGTATAATTATTACAGTTCTAGCGATAATAACTGCATTATATGGGTAATAATGCACGTTATATTGCTAACAATATAAGTAATAAGTATAATTATTACAGTTCTAGCGATAATAACTGCATTATATGGGTAATAATGCATGTTACATTGATAATATTGGGAGTAATAAGTATATTTATTACAGTTCTGGCGATCATAACTGCATAATATGGGTAATAATGCATGTTATATTGATAATATTATAAGTAATAAGTATAATTATTACAGTTCTAGCGATAATAACTGCATTATATGGGTAATAATGCACGTTATATTGGTAACAATATAAGTAATAAGTATAATTATTACAGTTCTAGCGATAATAACTGCATTATATGGGTAAAAATGCATGTTATATTGATAATATTGGGAGTAATGAGTATATTTATTATGGTTCTAGAGATAATAACTGCATAATATGGGTAATAATGCATGTTATATTGATAATAATATAAGTAATAAGTATAATTATTACAGTTCTAGCGATAATACCTCCATTATATGGGTAATAATGCATGTTATATTGATGATAATGAAAGTAATACGTATATTTATTATAGTTCTAGCGATAATAACTGCATAATATGGG
Source organism: Megachile leachella (assembly GCA_963576845.1). Taxonomy (NCBI): domain Eukaryota; kingdom Metazoa; phylum Arthropoda; class Insecta; order Hymenoptera; family Megachilidae; genus Megachile; species Megachile leachella. The sequence goes on along the minus strand of CAUYWW010000027.1, from coordinate 39,932 downwards.
TAATAATGCATGTTATATTGATGATAATAAAAGTAATACGTATATTTATTATAGTTCTAGCGATAATAACTGCATAATATGGGTAATAATGCACGTTATATTGCTAATAATATAAGTAATGAGTATAATTATTACAGTTCTAGCGATAATAACTGCATTATATGGGTAATAATGCATGTTATATTGATAATATCGAGAGTAATAAGTATAATTATTATAGTTCTAGCGATAATAATAGTAAAATATGGCAAATAGTGCATGTTATATTGATAATGATATAAGTAATAAGTATAATTATTACAGTTCTAGCGATAATAACTGCATAATATGGGTAATAATGCACGTTATATTGCTAATAATATAAGTAATGAGTACAATTATTGCAGTTCTAGCGATAATAACTGCATTATATGGGTAATAATGCATGTTATATTGATAACAATATAAGTAATAAGTATAATTATTACAGTTCTAGCGATAATAACTGCATTATATGGGTAATAATGCATGTTATATTGATAATATCGAGAGTAATAAGTATAATTATTATAGTTCTAGCGATAATAATAGTAAAATATGGCAAATAGTGCATGTCATATTGATAATAATAAAAGTAATAAGTATATTTATTACAGTTCTATCGATAATAACTGCATAATATGGGTAATAATGCATGTTATATTGATGATAATAAAAGTAATACGTATATTTATTATAGTTCTAGCGATAATAACTGCATAATATGGGTAATAATGCATGTTATATTGAGAATAATATAAGTAATAAGTATAATTATTACAGTTCTGGCGATAATAACTGCATTATATGGGCAACGATGCACGTTATACTGCTAATAGTATAAGTAATAAGTATAATTATTACAGTTCTAGCAATAATACCTCCATTATATGGGTAATAATGCATGTTATGTTGAAAATAATATAAGTAATAAGTATAATTATTACAGTTCTAGCGATAATAACTGCATTATATGGGTAATAATGCATGTTATATTGAGAATAATATAAGTAATAAGTATAATTATTACAGTTCTAGCGATAATAACTGCATTATATGGGTAATAATGCACGTTATATTGCTAACAATATAAGTAATAAGTATAATTATTACAGTTCTAGCGATAATAACTGCATTATATGGGTAAAAATGCACGTTATATTGCTAATAGTATAAGTAATAAGTATAATTATTACAGTTCTAGCGATAATACCTCTATTATATGGGTAATAATGCATGTTATATTGATAATATCGGGAGTAATAAGTATAATTATTATAGTTCTAGCGATAATAATAGTAAAATATGGCAAATAGTGCATGTTATATTGATAATAATAAAAGTAATAAGTATATTTATTACAGTTCTATCGATAATAACTGCATAATATGGGTAATAATGCATGTTATATTGATGATAATAAAAGTAATACGTATATTTATTATAGTTCTAGCGATAATAACTGCATAATATGGGTAATAATGCATGTTATATTGATAATAATATGAGTAATACGTATAATTATTACAGTTCTAGCGATAATAACTGCATTATATGGGTAATAATGCACGTTATATTGCTAACAATATAAGTAATAAGTATAACTATTACAGTTCTAGCGATAATAACTGCATTATATGGGTAATAATGCATGTTATATTGCTAATAGTGTAAGTAATAAGTACAATTATTACAGTTCTAGCAATAATACCTCCATTATATGGGTAATAATGCATGTTATGTTGATAATAATATAAGTAATAAGTATAATTATTACAGTTCTAGCGATAATAACTGCATTATATGGGTAATAATGCACGTTATATTGCTAATAATATAAGTAATAAGTATAACTATTACAGTTCTAGCGATAATAACTGCATTATATGGGTAAAAATGCATGTTATATTGATAATATTGGGAGTAATGAGTATATTTATTATGGTTCTAGAGATAATAACTGCATAATATGGGTAATAATGCATGTTATATTGATAATAATATAAGTAATAAGTATAATTATTGCAGTTCTAGCGATAATAACTGCATTATATGGGTAAAAATGCACGTTATATTGCTAATAGTATAAGTAATAAGTATAATTATTACAGTTCTAGCGATAATACCTCTATTATATGGGTAATAATGCATGTTATATTGATAATGATATAAGTAATAAGTATAATTATTACAGTTCTAGCGATAATAACTGCATAATATGGGTAATAATGCACGTTATATTGCTAATAATATAAGTAATGAGTACAATTATTACAGTGCTAGCGATAATAACTGCATTATATGGGTAATAATGCATGTTATATTGATAACAATATATGTAATAAGTATAATTATTACAGTTCTAGCGATAATAACTGCATTATATGGGTAATAATGCATGTTATATTGATAATAATAAAAGTAATAAGTATATTTATTACAGTTCTATCGATAATAACTGCATAATATGGGTAATAATGCATGTTATATTGATGATAATAAAAGTAATACGTATATTTATTATAGTTCTAGCGATAATAACTGCATAATATGGGTAATAATGCATGTTATATTGATAATAATATGAGTAATAAGTATAATTATTACAGTTCTAGCGATAATAACTGCATTATATGGGTAATAATGCACGTTATATTGCTAACAATATAAGTAATAAGTATAATTATTACAGTTCTAGCGATAATAACTGCATTATATGGGTAATAAGGCATGTAATATTGATAACATCGGGAGTAATAGGTATAATTATTATAGTTCTAGCGATAATAATAGTAAAATATGGCTAATAGTGCATGATATATTGATAATAGTAAAAGTAGTAAGTGTATTTATTACAGTTCTATCGATAATAACTGCATAATATGGGTAATAATGCATGTTATATTGATAATAATATAAGTAATAAGTATAATTATTACAGTTCTAGCGATAATACCTCCATTATATGGGTAATAATGCATGTTATATTGATGATAATGAAAGTAATACGTATATTTATTATAGTTCTAGCGATAATGACTGCATAATATGGGTAATAATGCATGTTATATTGATGATAATAAAAGTAATACGTATATTTATTATAGTTCTAGCGATAATAACTGCATAATATGGGTAATAATGCAAGTTATATTGAGAATAATATAAGTAATAAGTATAATTATTACAGTTCTGGCGATAATAACTGCATTATATGGGTAATAAGGCATGTAATATTGATAACATCGGGAGTAATAGGTATAATTATTATAGTTCTAGCGATAATAATAGTAAAATATGGCTAATAGTGCATGATATATTGATAATAGTAAAAGTAGTAAGTGTATTTATTACAGTTCTATCGATAATAACTGCATAATATGGGTAATAATGCATGTTATATTGATAATAATATAAGTAATAAGTATAATTATTACAGTTCTAGCGATAATACCTCCATTATATGGGTAATAATGCATGTTATATTGATGATAATGAAAGTAATACGTATATTTATTATAGTTCTAGCGATAATAACTGCATAATATGGGTAATAATGCATGTTATATTGATGATAATAAAAGTAATACGTATATTTATTATAGTTCTAGCGATAATAACTGCATAATATGGGTAATAATGCATGTTATATTGAGAATAATATAAGTAATAAGTATAATTATTACAGTTCTGGCGATAATAACTGCATTATATGGGTAATAATATACGTTATATTGCTAATAGTATAAGTAATAAGTATAATTATTACAGTTCTAGCGATAATAACTACATTATATGGGTAATAATGCACGTTATATTGCTAATAATATAAGTAATAAGTATAATTATTACAGTTCTAGCGATAATAACTGCATAATATGGGTAATAATGCACGTTATATTGCTAATAATATAAGTAATGAGTATAATTATTACAGTTCTAGCGATAATAACTACATTATATGGGTAATAATGCATGTTATATTGATAATATCGAGAGTAATAAGTATAATTATTATAGTTCTAGCGATAATAATAGTAAAATATGGCAAATAGTGCATGTTATATTGATAATAATAAAAGTAATAAGTATATTTATTACAGTTCTATCGATAATAACTGCATAATATGGGTAATAATGCAAGTTATATTGATGATAATAAAGGTAATACGTATATTTATTATAGTTCTAGCGATAATAATTGCATAATATGGGTAATAATGCATGTTATATTGATAATAATATAAGTAATAAGTATAATTATTACAGTTCCAGCGATAATAACTGCATTATATGGGTAATAATGCACGTTATATTGCAAACAATATAAGTAATAAGTATAATTATTACAGTTCTAGCGATAATAACTGCATTATATGGGTAAAAATGCACGTTATATTGCTAATAGTATAAGTAATAAGTATAATTATTACAGTTCTAGCGATAATACCTCTATTATATGGGTAATAATGCATGTTATATTGATAATGATATAAGTAATAAGTATAATTATTACAGTTCTAGCGATAATAACTGCATAATATGGGTAATAATGCACGTTATATTGCTAATAATATAAGTAATGAGTACAATTATTGCAGTTCTAGCGATAATAACTGCATTATATGGGTAATAATGCATGTTATATTGATAACAATATAAGTAATAAGTATAATTATTACAGTTCTAGCGATAATAACTGCATTATATGGGTAATAATGCATGTTATATTGATAATATCGAGAGTAATAAGTATAATTATTATAGTTCTAGCGATAATAATAGTAAAATATGGCAAATAGTGCATGTCATATTGATAATAATAAAAGTAATAAGTATATTTATTACAGTTCTATCGATAATAACTGCATAATATGGGTAATAATGCATGTTATATTGATGATAATAAAAGTAATACGTATATTTATTATAGTTCTAGCGATAATAACTGCATAATATGGGTAATAATGCATGTTATATTGAGAATAATATAAGTAATAAGTATAATTATTACAGTTCTGGCGATAATAACTGCATTATATGGGCAACGATGCACGTTATACTGCTAATAGTATAAGTAATAAGTATAATTATTACAGTTCTAGCAATAATACCTCCATTATATGGGTAATAATGCATGTTATGTTGAAAATAATATAAGTAATAAGTATAATTATTACAGTTCTAGCGATAATAACTGCATTATATGGGTAATAATGCATGTTATATTGAGAATAATATAAGTAATAAGTATAATTATTACAGTTCTAGCGATAATAACTGCATTATATGGGTAATAATGCACGTTATATTGCTAACAATATAAGTAATAAGTATAATTATTACAGTTCTAGCGATAATAACTGCATTATATGGGTAAAAATGCACGTTATATTGCTAATAGTATAAGTAATAAGTATAATTATTACAGTTCTAGCGATAATACCTCTATTATATGGGTAATAATGCATGTTATATTGATAATATCGGGAGTAATAAGTATAATTATTATAGTTCTAGCGATAATAATAGTAAAATATGGCAAATAGTGCATGTTATATTGATAATAATAAAAGTAATAAGTATATTTATTACAGTTCTATCGATAATAACTGCATAATATGGGTAATAATGCATGTTATATTGATGATAATAAAAGTAATACGTATATTTATTATAGTTCTAGCGATAATAACTGCATAATATGGGTAATAATGCATGTTATATTGATAATAATATGAGTAATACGTATAATTATTACAGTTCTAGCGATAATAACTGCATTATATGGGTAATAATGCACGTTATATTGCTAACAATATAAGTAATAAGTATAACTATTACAGTTCTAGCGATAATAACTGCATTATATGGGTAATAATGCATGTTATATTGCTAATAGTGTAAGTAATAAGTACAATTATTACAGTTCTAGCAATAATACCTCCATTATATGGGTAATAATGCATGTTATGTTGATAATAATATAAGTAATAAGTATAATTATTACAGTTCTAGCGATAATAACTGCATTATATGGGTAATAATGCACGTTATATTGCTAACAATATAAGTAATAAGTATAATTATTACAGTTCTAGCGATAATAACTGCATTATATGGGTAAAAATGCACGTTATATTGCTAATAGTATAAGTAATAAGTATAATTATTACAGTTCTAGCGATAATACCTCTATTATATGGGTAATAATGCATGTTATATTGATAATATCGGGAGTAATAAGTATAATTATTATAGTTCTAGCGACAATAATAGTAAAATATGGCAAATAGTGCATGTTATATTGATAATAATAAAAGTAATAAGTATATTTATTACAGTTCTATCGATAATAACTGCATAATATGGGTAATAATGCATGTTATATTGATGATAATAAAAGTAATACGTATATTTATTATAGTTCTAGCGATAATAACTGCATAATATGGGTAATAATGCATGTTATATTGATAATAATATGAGTAATACGTATAATTATTACAGTTCTAGCGATAATAACTGCATTATATGGGTAATAATGCACGTTATATTGCTAACAATATAAGTAATAAGTATAACTATTACAGTTCTAGCGATAATAACTGCATTATATGGGTAATAATGCATGTTATATTGCTAATAGTGTAAGTAATAAGTACAATTATTACAGTTCTAGCAATAATACCTCCATTATATGGGTAATAATGCATGTTATGTTGATAATAATATAAGTAATAAGTATAATTATTACAGTTCTAGCGATAATAACTGCATTATATGGGTAATAATGCACGTTATATTGCTAATAATATAAGTAATAAGTATAATTATTACAGTTCTAGCGATAATAACTGCATTATATGGGTAAAAATGCATGTTATATTGATAATATTGGGAGTAATGAGTATATTTATTATGGTTCTAGAGATAATAACTGCATAATATGGGTAATAATGCATGTTATATTGATAATAATATAAGTAATAAGTATAATTATTGCAGTTCTAGCGATAATAACTGCATTATATGGGTAAAAATGCACGTTATATTGCTAATAGTATAAGTAATAAGTATAATTATTACAGTTCTAGCGATAATACCTCTATTATATGGGTAATAATGCATGTTATATTGATAATGATATAAGTAATAAGTATAATTATTACAGTTCTAGCGATAATAACTGCATAATATGGGTAATAATGCACGTTATATTGCTAATAATATAAGTAATGAGTACAATTATTACAGTGCTAGCGATAATAACTGCATTATATGGGTAATAATGCATGTTATATTGATAACAATATATGTAATAAGTATAATTATTACAGTTCTAGCGATAATAACTGCATTATATGGGTAATAATGCATGTTATATTGATAATAATAAAAGTAATAAGTATATTTATTACAGTTCTATCGATAATAACTGCATAATATGGGTAATAATGCATGTTATATTGATGATAATAAAAGTAATACGTATATTTATTATAGTTCTAGCGATAATAACTGCATAATATGGGTAATAATGCATGTTATATTGATAATAATATGAGTAATAAGTATAATTATTACAGTTCTAGCGATAATAACTGCATTATATGGGTAATAATGCACGTTATATTGCTAACAATATAAGTAATAAGTATAATTATTACAGTTCTAGCGATAATAACTGCATTATATGGGTAATAAGGCATGTAATATTGATAACATCGGGAGTAATAGGTATAATTATTATAGTTCTAGCGATAATAACTGCATTATATGGGTAAAAATGCACGTTATATTGCTAATAGTATAAGTAATAAGTATAATTATTACAGTTCTAGAGATAATACCTCTATTATATGGGTAATAATGCATGTTATATTGATAATGATATAAGTAATAAGTATAATTATTACAGTTCTAGCGATAATAACTGCATAATATGGGTAATAATGCACGTTATATTGCTAATAATATAAGTAATGAGTACAATTATTACAGTGCTAGCGATAATAACTGCATTATATGGGTAATAATGCATGTTATATTGATAACAATATATGTAATAAGTATAATTATTACAGTTCTAGCGATAATAACTGCATTATATGGGTAATAATGCATGTTATATTGATAATAATAAAAGTAATAAGTATATTTATTACAGTTCTATCGATAATAACTGCATAATATGGGTAATAATGCATGTTATATTGATGATAATAAAAGTAATACGTATATTTATTATAGTTCTAGCGATAATAACTGCATAATATGGGTAATAATGCATGTTATATTGATAATAATATGAGTAATAAGTATAATTATTACAGTTCTAGCGATAATAACTGCATTATATGGGTAATAATGCACGTTATATTGCTAACAATATAAGTAATAAGTATAATTATTACAGTTCTAGCGATAATAACTGCATTATATGGGTAATAAGGCATGTAATATTGATAACATCGGGAGTAATAGGTATAATTATTATAGTTCTAGCGATAATAATAGTAAAATATGGCTAATAGTGCATGATATATTGATAATAGTAAAAGTAGTAAGTGTATTTATTACAGTTCTATCGATAATAACTGCATAATATGGGTAATAATGCATGTTATATTGATAATAATATAAGTAATAAGTATAATTATTACAGTTCTAGCGATAATACCTCCATTATATGGGTAATAATGCATGTTATATTGATGATAATGAAAGTAATACGTATATTTATTATAGTTCTAGCGATAATAACTGCATAATATGGGTAATAATGCATGTTATATTGATGATAATAAAAGTAATACGTATATTTATTATAGTTCTAGCGATAATAACTGCATAATATGGGTAATAATGCAAGTTATATTGAGAATAATATAAGTAATAAGTATAATTATTACAGTTCTGGCGATAATAACTGCATTATATGGGTAATAAGGTATGTAATATTGATAACATCGGGAGTAATAGGTATAATTATTATAGTTCTAGCGATAATAATAGTAAAATATGGCTAATAGTGCATGATATATTGATAATAGTAAAAGTAGTAAGTGTATTTATTACAGTTCTATCGATAATAACTGCATAATATGGGTAATAATGCATGTTATATTGATAATAATATAAGTAATAAGTATAATTATTACAGTTCTAGCGATAATACCTCCATTATATGGGTAATAATGCATGTTATATTGATGATAATGAAAGTAATACGTATATTTATTATAGTTCTAGCGATAATAACTGCATAATATGGGTAATAATGCATGTTATATTGATGATAATAAAAGTAATACGTATATTTATTATAGTTCTAGCGATAATAACTGCATAATATGGGTAATAATGCATGTTATATTGAGAATAATATAAGTAATAAGTATAATTATTACAGTTCTGGCGATAATAACTGCATTATATGGGTAACGATGCACGTTATACTGCTAATAGTATAAGTAATAAGTATAATTATTACAGTTCTAGCAATAATACCTCCATTATATGGGTAATAATGCATGTTATGTTGATAATAATATAAGTAATAAGTATAATTATTACAGTTCTTGCGATAATAACTGCATTATATGGGTAATAATGCATGTTATATTGAGAATAATATAAGTAATAAGTATAATTATTACAGTTCTGGCGATAATAACTGCATTATATGGGTAATAATATACGTTATATTGCTAATAGTATAAGTAATAAGTATAATTATTACAGTTCTAGCGATAATAACTGCATTATATGGGTAAAAATGCATGTTATATTGATAATATTGGGAGTAATGAGTATATTTATTATGGTTCTAGAGATAATAACTGCATAATATGGGTAATAATGCATGTTATATTGATAATAATATAAGTAATAAGTATAATTATTACAGTTCTAGCGATAATAACTGCATTATATGGGTAAAAATGCACGTTATATTGCTAATAGTATAAGTAATAAGTATAATTATTACAGTTCTAGCGATAATACCTCTATTATATGGGTAATAATGCATGTTATATTGATAATGATATAATTAATAAGTATAATTATTACAGTTCTAGCGATAATAACTACATAATATGGGTAATAATGCATGTTATATTGATGATAATAAAAGTAATACGTATATTTATTATAGTTCTAGCGATAATAACTGCATTATATGGGTAATAATGCATGTAATATTGATAACATCGGGAGTAATAAGTATAATTATTATAGTTCTAGCGATAATAATAGTAAAATATGGCTAATAGTGCATGATATATTGATAATAGTAAAAGTAGTAAGTGTATTTATTACAGTTCTATCGATAATAACTGCATAATATGGGTAATAATGCATGTTATATTGATAATAATATAAGTAATAAGTATAATTATTACAGTTCTAGCGATAATACCTCCATTATATGGGTAATAATGCATGTTATATTGATGATAATGAAAGTAATACGTATATTTATTATAGTTCTAGCGATAATAACTGCATAATATGGGTAATAATGCATGTTATATTGATGATAATAAAAGTAATACGTATATTTATTATAGTTCTAGCGATAATAACTGCATAATATGGGTAATAATGCATGTTATATTGAGAATAATATAAGTAATAAGTATAATTATTACAGTTGTGGCGATAATAACAGCATTATATGGGTAACGATGCACGTTATACTGCTAATAGTATAAGTAATAAGTATAATTATTACAGTTCTAGCAATAATACCTCCATTATATGGGTAATAATGCATGTTATGTTGATAATAATATAAGTAATAAGTATAATTATTACAGTTCTAGCGATAATAACTGCATTATATGGGTAATAATGCATGTTATATTGAGAATAATATAAGTAATAAGTATAATTATTACAGTTCTAGCGATAATAACTGCATTATATGGGTAATAATGCACGTTATATTGCTAATAATATAAGTAATAAGTATAATTATTACAGTTCTAGCGATAATAACTGCATTATATGGGTAATAATGCATGTTATGTTGATAATAATATAAGTAATAAGTATAATTATTACAGTTCTAGCGATAATAACTGCATTATATGGGTAATAATGCATGTTATATTGAGAATAATATAAGTAATAAGTATAATTATTACAGTTCTGGCGATAATAACTGCATTATATGGGTAATAATGCACGTTATATTGCTAATAGTATAAGTAATAAGTATAATTATTACAATTCTAGCGATAATACCTCCATTATATGGGTAATAATGCATGTTATATTGATAATAATATAAGTAATAAGTATAATTATTACAGTTCTAGCGATAATAACTGCATTATATGGGTAAAAATGCACGTTATATTGCTAATAGTATAAGTAATAAGTATAATTATTACAGTTCTAGCGATAATACCTCTATTATATGGGTAATAATGCATGTTATATTGATAATGATATAATTAATAAGTATAATTATTACAGTTCTAGCGATAATAACTACATAATATGGGTAATAATGCATGTTATATTGATGATAATAAAAGTAATACGTATATTTATTATAGTTCTAGCGATAATAACTGCATTATATGGGTAATAATGCATGTAATATTGATAACATCGGGAGTAATAAGTATAATTATTATAGTTCTAGCGATAATAATAGTAAAATATGGCTAATAGTGCATGATATATTGATAATAGTAAAAGTAGTAAGTGTATTTATTACAGTTCTATCGATAATAACTGCATAATATGGGTAATAATGCATGTTATATTGATAATAATATAAGTAATAAGTATAATTATTACAGTTCTAGCGATAATACCTCCATTATATGGGTAATAATGCATGTTATATTGATGATAATGAAAGTAATACGTATATTTATTATAGTTCTAGCGATAATAACTGCATAATATGGGTAATAATGCATGTTATATTGATGATAATAAAAGTAATACGTATATTTATTATAGTTCTAGCGATAATAACTGCATAATATGGGTAATAATGCATGTTATATTGAGAATAATATAAGTAATAAGTATAATTATTACAGTTGTGGCGATAATAACAGCATTATATGGGTAACGATGCACGTTATACTGCTAATAGTATAAGTAATAAGTATAATTATTACAGTTCTAGCAATAATACCTCCATTATATGGGTAATAATGCATGTTATGTTGATAATAATATAAGTAATAAGTATAATTATTACAGTTCTAGCGATAATAACTGCATTATATGGGTAATAATGCATGTTATATTGAGAATAATATAAGTAATAAGTATAATTATTACAGTTCTAGCGATAATAACTGCATTATATGGGTAATAATGCACGTTATATTGCTAATAATATAAGTAATAAGTATAATTATTACAGTTCTAGCGATAATAACTGCATTATATGGGTAATAATGCATGTTATGTTGATAATAATATAAGTAATAAGTATAATTATTACAGTTCTAGCGATAATAACTGCATTATATGGGTAATAATGCATGTTATATTGAGAATAATATAAGTAATAAGTATAATTATTACAGTTCTGGCGATAATAACTGCATTATATGGGTAATAATGCACGTTATATTGCTAATAGTATAAGTAATAAGTATAATTATTACAATTCTAGCGATAATACCTCCATTATATGGGTAATAATCCATGTTATATTGATAATAATATAAGTAATAAGTATAATTATTACAGTTCTAGCGATAATAACTGCATAATATGGGTAATAATGCACGTTATATTGCTAATAATATAAGTAATGAGTATAATTATTACAGTTCTAGCGATAATAACTGCATTATATGGGTAATAATGCATGTTATATTAATAATATCGGGAGTAATAAGTATAATTATTATAGTTCTAGCGATAATAATAGTAAAATATGGCAAATAGTGCATGATATATTGATAATAATAAAAGTAATAAGTATATTTATTACAGTTCTATCGACAATAACTGCATAACATGGGTAATAATGCATGTTATATTGATGATAATAAAAGTAATACGTATATTTATTATAGTTCTAGCGATAATAACTGCATAATATGGGTAATAATGCATGTTATATTGAGAATAATATAAGTAATAGGTATAATTATTACAGTTCTAGCGATAATAACTGCATTATATGGGTAATAATGCACGTTATATTGCTAACAATATAAGTAATAAGTATAATTATTACAGTTCTAGCGATAATAACTGCATTATATGGGTAAAAATGCACGTTATGTTGCTAATAGTATAAGTAATAAGTATAATTATTACAGTTCTAGCGATAATACCTCTATTATATGGGTAATAATGCATGTTATATTGATAATATCGGGAGTAATAAGTATAATTATTATAGTTCTAGCGATAATAATAGTAAAATATGGCAAATAGTGCATGTTATATTGATAATAATAAAAGTAATAAGTATATTTATTACAGTTCTATCGATAATAACTGCATAATATGGGTAATAATGCATGTTATATTGATGATAATAAAAGTAATACGTATATTTATTATAGTTCTAGCGATAATAACTGCATAATATGGGTAATAATGCATGTTATATTGATAATAATATGAGTAATACGTATAATTATTACAGTTCTAGCGATAATAACTGCATTATATGGGTAATAATGCACGTTATATTGCTAACAATATAAGTAATAAGTATAACTATTACAGTTCTAGCGATAATAACTGCATTATATGGGTAATAATGCATGTTATATTGCTAATAGTGTAAGTAATAAGTACAATTATTACAGTTCTAGCAATAATACCTCCATTATATGGGTAATAATGCATGTTATGTTGATAATAATATAAGTAATAAGTATAATTATTACAGTTCTAGCGATAATAACTGCATTATATGGGTAATAATGCACGTTATATTGCTAATAATATAAGTAATAAGTACAATTATTACAGTTCTAGCGATAATAACTGCATTATATGGGTAATAATGCATGTTATATTAATAATATCGGGAGTAATAAGTATAATTATTATAGTTCTAGCGATAATAATAGTAAAATATGGCAAATAGTGCATGTTATATTGATAATAATAAAACTAATAAATATACTTATTACAGTTCTATCGATAATAACTGCGTAATATGGGTAATAATGCATGTTATATTGATGATAATAAAAGTAATACGTATATTTATTATAGTTCTAGCGATAATAACTGCATAATATGGGTAATAATGCATGTTATATTGAGAATAATATAAGTAATCAGTATAATTATTACAGTTCTGGCGATAATAACTGCATTATATGGGTAATAATGCATGTTATATTGGGAATAATATAAGTAATAAGTATAATTATTACAGTTCTGGCGATAATAACTGCATTATATGGGTAATAATGCACGTTATATTGCTAATAGTATAAGTAATAAGTATAATTATTACAATTCTAGCGATAATACCTCCATTATATGGGTAATAATGCATGTTATATTGATAATAATATAAGTAATAAGTATAATTATTACAGTTCTAGCGATAATAACTGCATAATATGGGTAATAATGCACGTTATATTGCTAATAATATAAGTAATGAGTACAATTATTACAGTTCTAGCGATAATAACTGCATTATATGGGTAATAATGCATGTTATATTGATAACAATATAAGTAATAACTATAATTATTACAGTTCTAGCGATAATAACTGCATTATATGGGTAATAAGGCATGTAATATTGATAACATCGGGAGTAATAGGTATAATTATTATAGTTCTAGCGATAATAATAGTAAAATATGGCTAATAGTGCATGATATATTGATAATAGTAAAAGTAGTAAGTGTATTTATTACAGTTCTATCGATAATAACTGCATAATATGGGTAATAATGCATGTTATATTGATGATAATAAAAGTAATACGTATATTTATTATAGTTCTAGCGATAATAACTGCATAATATGGGTAATAATGCATGTTATATTGATAATAATATGAGTAATAAGTATAATTATTACAGTTCTAGCGATAATAACTGCATTATATGGGTAATAATGCACGTTATATTGCTAACAATATAAGTAATAAGTATAATTATTACAGTTCTAGCGATAATAACTGCATTATATGGGTAATAATGCACGTTATATTGCTAACAATATAAGTAATAAGTATAATTATTACAGTTCTAGCGATAATAACTGCATTATATGGGTAAAAATGCATGTTATATTGATAATATTGGGAGTAATGAGTATATTTATTATGGTTCTAGAGATAATAACTGCATAATATGGGTAATAATGCATGTTATATTGATAATAATATAAGTAATAAGTATAATTATTACAGTTCTAGCGATAATACCTCCATTATATGGGTAATAATGCATGTTATATTGATGATAATGAAAGTAATACGTATATTTATTATAGTTCTAGCGATAATAACTGCATAATATGGGTAATAATGCATGTTATATTGATGATAATAAAAGTAATACGTATATTTATTATAGTTCTAGCGATAATAACTGCATAATATGGGTAATAATGCATGTTATATTGAGAATAATATAAGTAATAAGTATAATTATTACAGTTCTGGCGATAATAACAGCATTATATGGGTAACGATGCACGTTATACTGCTAATAGTATAAGTAATAAGTATAATTATTACAGTTCTAGCAATAATACCTCCATTATATGGGTAATAATGCATGTTATGTTGATAATAATATAAGTAATAAGTATAATTATTACAGTTCTAGCTATTATAACTGCATTATATGGGTAATAATGCATGTTATATTGAGAATAATATAAGTTATAAGTATAATTATTACAGTTCTGGCGATAATAACTGCATTATATGGGTAATAATATACGTTATATTGCTAATAGTATAAGTAATAAGTATAATTATTACAGTTCTAGCAATAATACCTCCATTATATGGGTAATAATGCATGTTATGTTGATAATAATATAAGTAATAAGTATAATTATTACAGTTCTAGCGATAATAACTGCATAATATGGGTAATAATGCACGTTATATTGCTAATAGTATAAGTAATAAGTATAATTATTACAGTTCTAGCAATAATACCTCCATTATATGGGTAATAATGCATGTTATGTTGATAATAATATAAGTAATAAGTATAATTATTACAGTTCTAGCTATTATAACTGCATTATATGGGTAATAATGCATGTTATATTGAGAATAATATAAGTAATGAGTATAATTATTACAGTTCTGGCGATAATAACTGCATTATATGGGTAATAATATACGTTATATTGCTAATAGTATAAGTAATAAGTATAATTATTACAGTTCTAGCAATAATACCTCCATTATATGGGTAATAATGCATGTTATGTTGATAATAATATAAGTAATAAGTATAATTATTACAGTTCTAGCGATAATAACTGCATAATATGGGTAATAATACACGTTATATTGCTAATAATATAAGTAATGAGTATAATTGTTACAGTTCTAGCGATAATAACTGCATTATATGGGTAATAATGCATGTTATATTGATAATATCGAGAGTAATAAGTATAATTATTATAGTTCTAGCGATAATAATAGTAAAATATGGCAAATAGTGCATGTTATATTGATAATAATAAAAGTAATAAGTATATTTATTACAGTTCTATCGATAATAACTGCATAATATGGGTAATAATGCAAGTTATATTGATGATAATAAAGGTAATACGTATATTTATTATAGTTCTAGCGATAATAATTGCATAATATGGGTAATAATGCATGTTATATTGATAATAATATAAGTAATAAGTATAATTATTACAGTTCCAGCGATAATAACTGCATTATATGGGTAATAATGCACGTTATATTGCTAACAATATAAGTAATAAGTATAATTATTACAGTTCTAGCGATAATAACTGCATTATATGGGTAAAAATGCACGTTATATTGCTAATAGTATAAGTAATAAGTATAATTATTACAGTTCTAGCGATAATACCTCTATTATATGGGTAATAATGCATGTTATATTGATAATGATATAAGTAATAAGTATAATTATTACAGTTCTAGCGATAATAACTGCATAATATGGGTAATAATGCACGTTATATTGCTAATAATATAAGTAATGAGTACAATTATTGCAGTTCTAGCGATAATAACTGCATTATATGGGTAATAATGCATGTTATATTGATAATATCGAGAGTAATAAGTATAATTATTATAGTTCTAGCGATAATAATAGTAAAATATGGCAAATAGTGCATGTCATATTGATAATAATAAAAGTAATAAGTATATTTATTACAGTTCTATCGATAATAACTGCATAATATGGGTAATAATGCAAGTTATATTGATGATAATAAAAGTAATACGTATATTTATTATAGTTCTAGCGATAATAATTGCATAATATGGGTAATAATGCATGTTATATTGATAATAATATGAGTAATAAGTATATTCATTACAGTTCTAGCGATAATAACTGCATAATATGGGTAATAATGCATGTTATATTGAGAATCATATAAGTAATAAGTATAATTATTACAGTTCTAGCGATAATAACTGCATTATATGGGTAAAAATGCACGTTATATTGCTAATAGTATAAGTAATAAGTATAATTATTACAGTTCTAGCGATAATACCTCTATTATATGGGTAATAATGCATGTTATATTGATAATATCGGGAGTAATAAGTATAATTATTATAGTTCTAGCGATAATAATAGTAAAATATGGCAAATAGTGCATGTTATATTGATAATAATAAAACTAATAAATATATTTATTACAGTTCTATCGATAATAACTGCGTAATATGGGTAATAATGCATGTTATATTGATGATAATAAAAGTAATACGTATATTTATTATAGTTCTAGCGATAATAACTGCATAATATGGGTAATAATGCATGTTATATTGATAATAATATAAGTAATCAGTATAATTATTACAGTTCTGGCGATAATAACTGCATTATATGGGTAATAATGCATGTTATATTGAGAATAATATAAGTAATAAGTATAATTATAACAGTTCTGGCGATAATAACTGCATTATATGGGTAATAATGCACGTTATATTGCTAATAGTATAAGTAATAAGTATAATTATTACAATTCTAGCGATAATACCTCCATTATATGGGTAATAATGCATGTTATATTGATAATAATATAAGTTATAAGTATAATTATTACAGTTCTAGCGATAATAACTGCATAATATGGGTAATAATGCACGTTATATTGCTAATAATATAAGTAATGAGTATAATTATTACAGTTCTAGCGATAATAACTGCATTATATGGGTAATAAGGAATGTTATATTGATAACATCGGGAGTAATAAGTATAATTATTATAGTTCTAGCGATAATAATAGTAAAATATGGCTAATAGTGCATGATATATTGATAATAATAAAAGTAATAAGTATATTTATTACAGTTCTATCGACAATAACTGCATAACATGGGTAATAATGCATGTTATATTGATAATGATATAAGTAATAAGTATAATTATTACAGTTCTAGCGATAATAACTGCATAATATGGGTAATAATGCACGTTATATTGCTAATAATATAAGTAATGAGTACAATTATTACAGTTCTAGCGATAATAACTGCATTATATGGGTAAAAATGCACGTTATATTGCTAATAGTATAAGTAATAAGTATAATTATTACAGTTCTAGCGATAATACCTCTATTATATGGGTAATAATGCATGTTATATTGATAATATCGGGAGTAATAAGTATAATTATTATAGTTCTAGCGATAATAATAGTAAAATATGGCAAATAGTGCATGTTATATTGATAATAATAAAAGTAATAAGTATATTTATTACAGTTCTATCGATAATAACTGCATAATATGGGTAATAATGCAAGTTATATTGATGATAATAAAGGTAATACGTATATTTATTATAGTTCTAGCGATAATAATTGCATAATATGGGTAATAATGCATGTTATATTGATAATAATATAAGTAATAAGTATAATTATTACAGTTCCAGCGATAATAACTGCATTATATGGGTAATAATGCACGTTATATTGCTAACAATATAAGTAATAAGTATAATTATTACAGTTCTAGCGATAATAACTGCATTATATGGGTAAAAATGCACGTTATATTGCTAATAGTATAAGTAATAAGTATAATTATTACAGTTCTAGCGATAATACCTCTATTATATGGGTAATAATGCATGTTATATTGATAATGATATAAGTAATAAGTATAATTATTACAGTTCTAGCGATAATAACTGCATAATATGGGTAATAATGCACGTTATATTGCTAATAATATAAGTAATGAGTACAATTATTGCAGTTCTAGCGATAATAACTGCATTATATGGGTAATAATGCATGTTATATTGATAATATCGAGAGTAATAAGTATAATTATTATAGTTCTAGCGATAATAATAGTAAAATATGGCAAATAGTGCATGTCATATTGATAATAATAAAAGTAATAAGTATATTTATTACAGTTCTATCGATAATAACTGCATAATATGGGTAATAATGCAAGTTATATTGATGATAATAAAAGTAATACGTATATTTATTATAGTTCTAGCGATAATAATTGCATAATATGGGTAATAATGCATGTTATATTGATAATAATATGAGTAATAAGTATATTCATTACAGTTCTAGCGATAATAACTGCATAATATGGGTAATAATGCATGTTATATTGAGAATCATATAAGTAATAAGTATAATTATTACAGTTCTAGCGATAATAACTGCATTATATGGGTAAAAATGCACGTTATATTGCTAATAGTATAAGTAATAAGTATAATTATTACAGTTCTAGCGATAATACCTCTATTATATGGGTAATAATGCATGTTATATTGATAATATCGGGAGTAA
The DNA here is from genome assembly GCA_963576845.1 of Megachile leachella. Classification (NCBI taxonomy): domain Eukaryota; kingdom Metazoa; phylum Arthropoda; class Insecta; order Hymenoptera; family Megachilidae; genus Megachile; species Megachile leachella. Next base: position 19,893 of record CAUYWW010000027.1, on the reverse strand, counting down.
TAAGTATAATTATTATAGTTCTAGCGATAATAATAGTAAAATATGGCAAATAGTGCATGTTATATTGATAATAATAAAACTAATAAATATATTTATTACAGTTCTATCGATAATAACTGCGTAATATGGGTAATAATGCATGTTATATTGATGATAATAAAAGTAATACGTATATTTATTATAGTTCTAGCGATAATAACTGCATAATATGGGTAATAATGCATGTTATATTGATAATAATATAAGTAATCAGTATAATTATTACAGTTCTGGCGATAATAACTGCATTATATGGGTAATAATGCATGTTATATTGAGAATAATATAAGTAATAAGTATAATTATAACAGTTCTGGCGATAATAACTGCATTATATGGGTAATAATGCACGTTATATTGCTAATAGTATAAGTAATAAGTATAATTATTACAATTCTAGCGATAATACCTCCATTATATGGGTAATAATGCATGTTATATTGATAATAATATAAGTTATAAGTATAATTATTACAGTTCTAGCGATAATAACTGCATAATATGGGTAATAATGCACGTTATATTGCTAATAATATAAGTAATGAGTATAATTATTACAGTTCTAGCGATAATAACTGCATTATATGGGTAATAAGGAATGTTATATTGATAACATCGGGAGTAATAAGTATAATTATTATAGTTCTAGCGATAATAATAGTAAAATATGGCTAATAGTGCATGATATATTGATAATAATAAAAGTAATAAGTATATTTATTACAGTTCTATCGACAATAACTGCATAACATGGGTAATAATGCATGTTATATTGATAATGATATAAGTAATAAGTATAATTATTACAGTTCTAGCGATAATAACTGCATAATATGGGTAATAATGCACGTTATATTGCTAATAATATAAGTAATGAGTACAATTATTACAGTTCTAGCGATAATAACTGCATTATATGGGTAATAATGCATGTTATATTGATAACAATATAAGTAATAAGTATAATTATTACAGTTCTAGCGATAATAACTGCATTATATGGGTAATAAGGCATGTAATATTGATAACATCGGGAGTAATAGGTATAATTATTATAGTTCTAGCGATAATAATAGTAAAATATGGCTAATAGTGCATGATATATTGATAATAGTAAAAGGAGTAAGTGTATTTATTACAGTTCTATCGATAATAACTGCATAATATGGGTAATAATGCATGTTATATTGATGATAATAAACGTAATACGTATATTTATTATAGTTCTAGCGATAATAACTGCATAATATGGGTAATAATGCATGTTATATTGATAATAATATGAGTAATAAGTATAATTATTACAGTTCTAGCGATAATAACTGCATTATATGGGTAATAATGCACGTTATATTGCTAACTATATAAGTAATAAGTATAATTATTACAGTTCTAGCGATAATAACTGCATTATATGGGTAATAATGCATGTTACATTGATAATATTGGGAGTAATAAGTATATTTATTACAGTTCTGGCGATCATAACTGCATAATATGGGTAATAATGCATGTTATATTGATAATATTATAAGTAATAAGTATAATTATTACAGTTCTAGCGATAATAACTGCATTATATGGGTAATAATGCACGTTATATTGCTAACAATATAAGTAATAAGTATAATTATTACAGTTCTAGCGATAATAACTGCATTATATGGGTAAAAATGCATGTTATATTGATAATATTGGGAGTAATGAGTATATTTATTATGGTTCTAGAGATAATAACTGCATAATATGGGTAATAAAGCATGTTATATTGATAATAATATAAGTAATAAGTATAATTATTACAGTTCTAGCGATAATACCTCCATTATATGGGTAATAATGCATGTTATATTGATGATAATGAAAGTAATACGTATATTTATTATAGTTCTAGCGATAATAACTGCATAATATGGGTAATAATGCATGTTATATTGATGATAATAAAAGTAATACGTATATTTATTATAGTTCTAGCGATAATAACTGCATAATATGGGTAATAATGCATGTTATATTGAGAATAATATAAGTAATAAGTATAATTATTACAGTTCTGGCGATAATAACAGCATTATATGGGTAACGATGCACGTTATACTGCTAATAGTATAAGTAATAAGTATAATTATTACAGTTCTAGCAATAATACCTCCATTATATGGGTAATAATGCATGTTATGTTGATAATAATATAAGTAATAAGTATAATTATTACAGTTCTAGCTATTATAACTGCATTATATGGGTAATAATGCATGTTATATTGAGAATAATATAAGTAGTAAGTATAATTATTACAGTTCTGGCGATAATAACTGCATTATATGGGTAATAATATACGTTATATTGCTAATAGTATAAGTAATAAGTATAATTATTACAGTTCTAGCAATAATACCTCCATTATATGGGTAATAATGCATGTTATGTTGATAATAATATAAGTAATAAGTATAATTATTACAGTTCTAGCGATAATAACTGCATAATATGGGTAATAATGCACGTTATATTGCTAATAGTATAAGTAATAAGTATAATTATTACAGTTCTAGCAATAATACCTCCATTATATGGATAATAATGCATGTTATGTTGATAATAATATAAGTAATAAGTATAATTATTACAGTTCTAGCTATTATAACTGCATTATATGGGTAATAATGCATGTTATATTGAGAATAATATAAGTAATAAGTATAATTATTACAGTTCTGGCGATAATAACTGCATTATATGGGTAATAATATACGTTATATTGCTAATAGTATAAGTAATAAGTATAATTATTACAGTTCTAGCAATAATACCTCCATTATATGGGTAATAATGCATGTTATGTTGATAATAATATAAGTAATAAGTATAATTATTACAGTTCTAGCGATAATAACTGCATAATATGGGTAATAATGCACGTTATATTGCTAATAATATAAGTAATGAGTATAATTATTACAGTTCTAGCGATAATAACTGCATTATATGGGTAATAATGCATGTTATATTGATAATATCGAGAGTAATAAGTATAATTATTATAGTTCCAGCGATAATAATAGTAAAATATGGCAAATAGTGCATGTTATATTGATAATAATAAAAGTAATAAGTATATTTATTACAGTTCTATCGATAATAACTGCATAATATGGGTAATAATGCAAGTTATATTGATGATAATAAAGGTAATACGTATATTTATTATAGTTCTAGCGATAATAATTGCATAATATGGGTAATAATGCATGTTATATTGATAATAATATAAGTAATAAGTATAATTATTACAGTTCCAGCGATAATAACTGCATTATATGGGTAATAATGCACGTTATATTGCTAACAATATAAGTAATAAGTATAATTATTACAGTTCTAGCGATAATAACTGCATTATATGGGTAAAAATGCACGTTATATTGCTAATAGTATAAGTAATAAGTATAATTATTACAGTTCTAGCGATAATACCTCTATTATATGGGTAATAATGCATGTTATATTGATAATGATATAAGTAATAAGTATAATTATTACAGTTCTAGCGATAATAACTGCATAATATGGGTAATAATGCACGTTATATTGATAACAATATAAGTAATAAGTATAATTATTACAGTTCTAGCGATAATAACTGCATTCTATGGGTAATAATGCATGTTATATTGATAATATCGAGAGTAATAAGTATAATTATTATAGTTCTAGCGATAATAATAGTAAAATATGGCAAATAGTGCATATCATATTGATAATAATAAAAGTAATAAGTATATTTATTACAGTTCTATCGATAATAACTGCATAATATGGGTAATAATGCAAGTTATATTGATGATAATAAAAGTAATACGTATATTTATTATAGTTCTAGCGATAATAATTGCATAATATGGGTAATAATGCATGTTATATTGATAATAATATGAGTAATAAGTATAATCATTACAGTTCTAGCGATAATAACTGCATAATATGGGTAATAATGCATGTTATATTGAGAATCATATAAGTAATAAGTATAATTATTACAGTTCTAGCGATAATAACTGCATTATATGGGTAATAATGCATGTTATATTGATAATAATGAAAGTAATACGTATATTTATTATAGTTCTTGCGATAATAACTGCATAATATGGGTAATAATGCATGTTATATTGAGAATAATATAAGTAATAAGTATAATTATTACAGTTCTGGCGATAATAACTGCATTATATGGGTAACAATGCACGTTATATTGCTAATAGTGTAAGTAATAAGTACAATTGTTACAGTTCTAGCAATAGTACCTCCATTATATGGGTAATAATGCATGTTATGTTGATAATAATATAAGTAATAAGTATAATTATTACAGTTCTAGCGATAATAACTGCATTATATGGGTAATAATGCACGTTATATTGCTAATAATATAAGTAATGAGTACAATTATTACAGTTCTAGCGATAATAACTGCATTATATGGGTAATAATGCACGTTATATTGCTAATAATATAAGTAATAAGTATAATTATTACAGTTCTAGCGATAATAACTGCATTATATGGGTAATAATGCATGTTATATTAATAATATCGGGAGTATTAAGTATAATTATTATAGTTCTAGCGATAATAATAGTAAAATATGGCAAATAGTGCATGTTGTATTGATAATAATAAAACTAATAAATATATTTATTACAGTTCTATCGATAATAACTGCATAATATGGGTAATAATGCATGTTATATTGATGATAATAAAAGTAATACGTATATTTATTATAGTTCTAGCGATAATAACTGCATAATATGGGTAATAATGCACGTTATATTGCTAATAATATAAGTAATGAGTACAATTATTACAGTTCTAGCGATAATAACTGCATTATATGGGTAATAATGCATGTTATATTGATAACAATATAAGTAATAAGTATAATTATTACAGTTCTAGCGATAATAGCTGCATTATATGGGTAATAATGCATGTTATGTTGAAAATAATATAAGTAATAAGTATAATTATTACAGTTTTAGCGATAATAACTGCATTATATGGGTAATAATGGATGTTATATTGAGAATAATATAAGTAATAAGTATAATTATTACAGTTCTAGCGATAATAACTGCATTATATGGGTAATAATGCATGTTATATTGATAATATTGGGAGTAATGAGTATATTTATTATGGTTCTAGAGATAATAACTGCATAATATGGGTAATAATGCATGTTATATTGATAATAATATAAGTAATAAGTATAATTATTGCAGTTCTAGCGATAATAACTGCATTATATGGGTAATAATGCACGTTATATTGCTAATAATATAAGTAATAAGTATAATTATTACAGTTCTAGCGATAATAACTGCATTATATGGGTAAAAATGCATGTTATATTGATAATATTGGGAGTAATGAGTATATTTATTATGGTTCTAGAGATAATAACTGCATAATATGGGTAATAATGCGTGTTATATTGATAATAATATAAGTAATAAGTATAATTATTGCAGTTCTAGCGATAATACCTCTATTATATGGGTAATAATGCATGTTATATTGATAATGATATAAGTAATAAGTATAATTATTACAGTTCTAGCGATAATAACTGCATAATATGGGTAATAATGCACGTTATATTGCTAATAATATAAGTAATGAGTACAATTATTACAGTTCTAGCGATAATAACTGCATTATATGGGTAATAATGCATGTTATATTGATAACAATATAAGTAATAAGTATAATTATTACAGTTCTAGCGATAATAACTGCATTATATGGGTAATAATGCATGTTATATTGATAATATCGGGAGTAATAAGTATAATTATTATAGTTCTAGCGATAATAATAGTAAAATATGGCAAATAGTGCATGTTATATTGATAATAATAAAAGTAATAAGTATATTTATTACAGTTCTAGCGATAATAACTGCATTATATGGGCAATAATGCACGTTATATTGCTAACAATATAAGTAATAAGTATAATTATTACAGTTCTAGCGATAATAACTGCATTATATGGGTAATAATGCATGTTACATTGATAATATTGGGAGTAATAAGTATATTTATTACAGTTCTGGCGATCATAACTGCATAATATGGGTAATAATGCATGTTATATTGATAATATTATAAGTAATAAGTATAATTATTACAGTTCTAGCGATAATAACAGCATTATATGGGTAATAATGCACGTTATATTGCTAACTTTATAAGTAATAAGTATAATTATTACAGTTCTAGCGATAATAACTGCATTATATGGGTAAAAATGCATGTTATATTGATAATATTGGGAGTAATGAGTATATTTATTATGGTTCTAGAGATAATAACTGCATAATATGGGTAATAATGCATGTTATATTGATAATAATATAAGTAATAAGTATAATTATTACAGTTCTAGCGATAATACCTCCATTATATGGGTAATAATGCATGTTATATTGATGATAATGAAAGTAATACGTATATTTATTATAGTTCTAGCGATAATAACTGCATAATATGGGTAATAATGCATGTTATATTGATGATAATAAAAGTAATACGTATATTTATTATAGTTCTAGCGATAATAACTGCATAATATGGGTAATAATGCATGTTATATTGAGAATAATATAAGTAATAAGTATAATTATTACAGTTCTGGCGATAATAACAGCATTATATGGGTAACGATGCACGTTATACTGCTAATAGTATAAGTAATAAGTATAATTATTACAGTTCTAGCAATAATACCTCCATTATATGGGTAATAATGCATGTTATGTTGATAATAATATAAGTAATAAGTATAATTATTACAGTTCTAGCGATAATAACTGCATTATATGGGTAATAATGCATGTTATATTGAGAATAATATAAGTAATAAGTATAATTATTACAGTTCTGGCGATAATAACTGCATTATATGGGTAATAATATACGTTATATTGCTAATAGTATAAGTAATAAGTATAATTATTACAGTTCTAGCAATAATACCTCCATTATATGGGTAATAATGCATGTTATGTTGATAATAATATAAGTAATAAGTATAATTATTACAGTTCTAGCGATAATAACTGCATAATATGGGTAATAATGCACGTTATATTGCTAATAATATAAGTAATGAGTATAATTATTACAGTTCTAGAGATAATAACTGCATTATATGGGTAATAATGCATGTTATATTGATAATATCGAGAGTAATAAGTATAATTATTATAGTTCTAGCGATAATAATAGTAAAATATGGCAAATAGTGGATGTTATATTGATAATAATAAAAGTAATAAGTATATTTATTACAGTTCTATCGATAATAACTGCATAATATGGGTAATAATGCAAGTTATATTGATGATCATAAAGGTAATACGTATATTTATTATAGTTCTAGCGATAATAATTGCATAATATGGGTAATAATGCATGTTATATTGATAATAATATAAGTAATAAGTATAATTATTACAGTTCCAGCGATAATAACTGCATAATATGGGTAATAATGCACGTTATATTGCTAATAATATAAGTAATGAGTACAATTATTGCAGTTCTAGCGATAATAACTGCATTATATGGGTAATAATGCATGTTATATTGATAACAATATAAGTAATAAGTATAATTATTACAGTTCTAGCGATAATAACTGCATTATATGGGTAATAATGCATGTTATATTGATAATATCGAGAGTAATAAGTATAATTATTATAGTTCTAGCGATAATAATAGTAAAATATGGCAAATAGTGCATGTCATATTGATAATAATAAAAGTAATAAGTATATTTATTACAGTTCTATCGATAATAACTGCATAATATGGGTAATAATGCATGTTATATTGATGATAATAAAAGTAATACGTATATTTATTATAGTTCTAGCGATAATAACTGCATAATATGGGTAATAATGCATGTTATATTGAGAATAATATAAGTAATAAGTATAATTATTACAGTTCTGGCGATAATAACTGCATTATATGGGCAACGATGCACGTTATACTGCTAATAGAATAAGTAATAAGTATAATTATTACAGTTCTAGCAATAATACCTCCATTATATGGGTAATAATGCATGTTATGTTGAAAATAATATAAGTAATAAGTATAATTATTACAGTTCTAGCGATAATAACTGCATTATATGGGTAATAATGCATGTTATATTGAGAAAAATATAAGTAATAAGTATAATTATTACAGTTCTAGCGATAATAACTGCATTATATGGGTAATAATGCACGTTATATTGCTAACAATATAAGTAATAAGTATAATTATTACAGTTCTAGCGATAATAACTGCATTATATGGGTAAAAATGCACGTTATATTGCTAATGGTATAAGTAATAAGTATAATTATTACAGTTCTAGCGATAATACCTCTATTATATGGGTAATAATGCATGTTATATTGATAATATCGGGAGTAATAAGTATAATTATTATAGTTCTAGCGATAATAATAGTAAAATATGGCAAATAGTGCATGTTATATTGATAGTAATAAAAGTAATAAGTATATTTATTACAGTTCTATCGATAATAACTGCATAATATGGGTAATAATGCATGTTATATTGATGATAATAAAAGTAATACGTATATTTATTATAGTTCTAGCGATAATAACTGCATAATATGGGTAATAATGCATGTTATATTGATAATAATATGAGTAATACGTATAATTATTACAGTTCTAGCGATAATAACTGCATTATATGGGTAATAATGCACGTTATATTGCTAACAATATAAGTAATAAGTATAACTATTACAGTTCTAGCGATAATAACTGCATTATATGGGTAATAATGCATGTTATATTGCTAATAGTGTAAGTAATAAGTACAATTATTACAGTTCTAGCAATAATACCTCCATTATATGGGTAATAATGCATGTTATGTTGATAATAATATAAGTAATAAGTATAATTATTACAGTTCTAGCGATAATAACTGCATTATGTGGGTAATAATGCACGTTATATTGCTAATAATATAAGTAATAAGTATAATTATTACAGTTCTAGCGATAATAACTGCATTATATGGGTAAAAATGCATGTTATATCGATAATATTGGGAGTAATGAGTATATTTATTATGGTTCTAGAGATAATAACTGCATAATATGGGTAATAATGCATGTTATATTGCTAACAATATAAGTAATAAGTATAATTATTACAGTTCTAGCGATAATAACTGCATTATATGGGTAATAAGGCATGTAATATTGATAACATCGGGAGTAATAGGTATAATTCTTATAGTTCTAGCGATAATAATAGTAAAATATGGCTAATAGTGCATGATATATTGATAATAGTAAAAGTAGTAAGTGTATTTATTACAGTTCTATCGATAATAACTGCATAATATGGGTAATAATGCATGTTATATTGATAATAACATAAGTAATAAGTATAATTATTACAGTTCTAGCGATAATACCTCCATTATATGGGTAATAATGCATGTTATATTGATGATAATGAAAGTAATACGTATATTTATTATAGTTCTAGCGATAATAACTGCATAATATGGGTAATAATGCATGTTATATTGATGATAATAAAAGTAATACGTATATTTATTATAGTTCTAGCGATAATAACTGCATAATATGGGTAATAATGCAAGTTATATTGAGAATAATATAAGTAATAAGTATAATTATTACAGTTCTGGCGATAATAACTGCATTATATGGGTAACGATGCACGTTATACTGCTAATAGTATAAGTAATAAGTATAATTATTACAGTTCTAGCAATAATACCTCCATTATATGGGTAATAATGCATGTTATGTTGATATTAATATAAGTAATAAGTATAATTATTACAGTTCTTGCGATAATAACTGCATTATATGGGTAATAATGCATGTTATATTGAGAATAATATAAGTAATAAGTATAATTATTACAGTTCCGGCGATAATAACTGCATTATATGGGTAATAATATACGTTATATTGCTAATAGTATAAGTAATAAGTATAATTATTACAGTTCTAGCGATAATAACTACATTATATGGGTAATAATGCACGTTATATTGCTAATAATATAAGTAATAAGTATAATTATTACAGTTCTAGCGATAATAACTGCATTATATGGGTAAAAATGCATGTTATATTGATAATATTGGGAGTAATGAGTATATTTATTATGGTTCTAGAGATAATAACTGCATAATATGGGTAATAATGCATGTTATATTGATAATAATATAAGTAATAAGTATAATTATTACAGTTCTAGCGATAATGACTGCATTATATGGGTAAAAATGCACGTTATATTGCTAATAGTATAAGTAATAAGTATAATTATTACAGTTCTAGCGATAATACCTCTATTATATGGGTAATAATGCATGTTATATTGATAATGATATAATTAATAAGTATAATTATTACAGTTCTAGCGATAATAACTGCATAATATGGGTAATAATGCATGTTATATTGATGATAATAAAAGTAATACGTATATTTATTCTAGTTCTAGCGATAATAACTGCATTATATGGGTAATAATGCATGTAATATTGATAACATCGGGAGTAATAAGTATAATTATTATAGTTCTAGCGATAATAATAGTAAAATATGGCTAATAGTGCATGATATATTGATAATAGTAAAAGTAGTAAGTGTATTTATTACAGTTCTATCGATAATAACTGCATAATATGGGTAATAATGCATGTTATATTGATAATAATATAAGTAATAAGTATAATTATTACAGTTCTAGCGATAATACCTCCATTATATGGGTAATAATGCATGTTATATTGATGATAATGAAAGTAATACGTATATTTATTATAGTTCTAGCGATAATAACTGCATAATATGGGTAATAATGCATGTTATATTGATGATAATAAAAGTAATACGTATATTTATTATAGTTCTAGCGATAATAACTGCATAATATGGGTAATAATGCATGTTATATTGAGAATAATATAAGTAATAAGTATAATTATTACAGTTGTGGCGATAATAACAGAATTATATGGGTAACGATGCACGTTATACTGCTAATAGTATAAGTAATAAGTATAATTATTACAGTTCTAGCAATAATACCTCCATTATATGGGTAATAATGCATGTTATGTTGATAATAATATAAGTAATAAGTATAATTATTACAGTTCTAGCGATAATAACTGCATTATATGGGTAATAATGCATGTTATATTGATAATATCGAGAGTAATAAGTATAATTATTATAGTTCTAGCGATAATAATAGTAAAATATGGCAAATAGTGCATGTTATATTGATAATAATAAAAGTAATAAGTATATTTATTACAGTTCTATCGATAATAACTGCATAATATGGGTAATAATGCAAGTTATATTGATGATAATAAAAGTAATACGTATATTTATTATAGTTCTAGCGATAATAATTGCATAATATGGGTAATAATGCATGTTATATTGATAATAATATGAGTAATAAGTATAATCATTACAGTTCTAGCGATAATAACTGCATAATATGGGTAATAATGCATGTTATATAGATAATAATATAAGTAATAAGTATAATTATTACAGTTCTAGCGATAATACCTCCATTATATGGGTAATAATGCATGTTATATTGATGATAATGAAAGTAATACGTATATTTATTATAGTTCTAGCGATAATAACTGCATAATATGGGTAATAATGCATGTTATATTGAGAATAATATAAGTAATAAGTATAATTATTACAGTTCTGGCGATAATAACTGCATTATATGGGTAATAATGCATGTTATATTGATAATATCGGGAGCAACAAGTATAATTATTATAGTTCTAGCGATAATAATAGTAAAATATGGCAAATAGTGCATGTTATATTGATAATAATAAAACTAATAAATATATTTATTACAGTTCTATCGATAATAACTGCATAATATGGGTAATAATGCAAGTTATATTGATGATAATAAAAGTAATACGTATATTTATTATAGTTCTAGCGATAATACCTGCATAATATGGGTAATAATGCATGTTATATTGATAATAATGAAAGTAATACGTATATTTATTATAGTTCTTGCGATAATAACTGCATAATATGGGTAATAATGCATGTTATATTGAGAATCATATAAGTAATAAGTATAATTATTACAGTTCTAGCGATAATAACTGCATTATATGGGTAATAATGCATGTTATATTGATAATAATGAAAGTAATACGTATATTTATTATAGTTCTTGCGATAATAACTGCATAATATGGGTAATAATGCATGTTATATTGAGAATAATATAAGTAATAAGTATAATTATTACAGTTCTGGCGATAATAACTGCATTATATGGGTAACAATGCACGTTATATTGCTAATAGTGTAAGTAATAAGTACAATTATTACAGTTCTAGCAATAGTACCTCCATTATATGGGTAATAATGCATGTTATGTTGATAATAATATAAGTAATAAGTATAATTATTACAGTTCTAGCGATAATAACTGCATTATATGGGTAATAATGCACGTTATATTGCTAATAATATAAGTAATGAGTACAATTATTACAGTTCTAGCGATAATAACTGCATTATATGGGTAATAATGCATGTTATATTAATAATATCGGGAGTAATAAGTATAATTATTATAGTTCTAGCGATAATAATAGTAAAATATGGCAAATAGTGCATGATATATTGATAATAATAAAAGTAATAAGTATATTTATTACAGTTCTATCGACAATAACTGCATAACATGGGTAATAATGCATGTTATATTGATGATAATAAAAGTAATACGTATATTTATTATAGTTCTAGCGATAATAACTGCATAATATGGGTAATAATGCATGTTATATTGATAATAATATGAGTAATACGTATAATTATTACAGTTCTAGCGATAATAACTGCATTATATGGGTAATAATGCACGTTATATTGCTAACAATATAAGTAATAAGTATAACTATTACAGTTCTAGCGATAATAACTGCATTATATGGGTAATAATGCATGTTATATTGCTAATAGTGTAAGTAATAAGTACAATTATTACAGTTCTAGCAATAATACCTCCATTATATGGGTAATAATGCATGTTATGTTGATAATAATATAAGTAATAAGTATAATTATTACAGTTCTAGCGATAATAACTGCATTATATGGGTAATAATGCACGTTATATTGCTAATAGTGTAAGTAATAAGTATAATTATTACAGTTCTAGCGATAATACCTCTATTATATGGGTAATAATGCATGTTATATTGATAATATCGGGAGTAATAAGTATAATTATTATAGTTCTAGCGATAATAATAGTAAAATATGGCAAATAGTGCATGTTATATTGATAATAATAAAAGTAATAAGTATATTTATTACAGTTCTATCGATAATAACTGCATAATATGGGTAATAATGCATGTTATATTGATGATAATAAAAGTAATACGTATATTTATTATAGTTCTAGCGATAATAACTGCATAATATGGGTAATAATGCATGTTATATTGATAATAATATGAGTAATACGTATAATTATTACAGTTCTAGCGATAATAACTGCATTATATGGGTAATAATGCACGTTATATTGCTAACAATATAAGTAATAAGTATAACTATTACAGTTCTAGCGATAATAACTGCATTATATGGGTAATAATGCATGTTATATTGCTAATAGTGTAAGTAATAAGTACAATTATTACAGTTCTAGCAATAATACCTCCATTATATGGGTAATAATGCATGTTATGTTGATAATAATATAAGTAATAAGTATAATTATTACAGTTCTAGCGATAATAACTGCATTATGTGGGTAATAATGCACGTTATATTGCTAATAATATAAGTAATAAGTATAATTATTACAGTTCTAGCGATAATAACTGCATTATATGGGTAAAAATGCATGTTATATTGATAATATTGGGAGTAATGAGTATATTTATTATGGTTCTAGAGATAATAACTGCATAATATGGGTAATAATGCATGTTATATTGATAATAATATAAGTAATAAGTATAATTATTGCAGTTCTAGCGATAATAACTGCATTATATGGGTAAAAATGCACGTTATATTGCTAATAGTATAAGTAATAAGTATAATTATTACAGTTCTAGCGATAATACCTCTATTATATGGGTAATAATGCATGTTATATTGATAATGATATAAGTAATAAGTATAATTATTACAGTTCTAGCGATAATAACTGCATAATATGGGTAATAATGCACGTTATATTGCTAATAATATAAGTAATGAGTACAATTATTAGAGTGCTAGCGATAATAACTGCATTATATGGGTAATAATGCATGTTATATTGATAACAATATATGTAATAAGTATAATTATTACAGTTCTAGCGATAATAACTGCATTATATGGGTAATAATGCATGTTATATTGATAATAATAAAAGTAATAAGTATATTTATTACAGTTCTATCGATAATAACTGCATAATATGGGTAATAATGCATGTTATATTGATGATAATAAAAGTAATACGTATATTTATTATAGTTCTAGCGATAATAACTGCATAATATGGGTAATAATGCATGTTACATTGATAATAATATGAGTAATAAGTATAATTATTACAGTTCTAGCGATAATAACTGCATTATATGGGTAATAATGCTCGTTATATTGCTAACAATATAAGTAATAAGTATAATTATTACAGTTCTAGCGATAATAACTGCATTATATGGGTAATAAGGCATGTAATATTGATAACATCGGGAGTAATAGGTATAATTATTATAGTTCTAGCGATAATAATAGTAAAATATGGCTAATAGTGCATGATATATTGATAATAGTAAAAGTAGTAAGTGTATTTATTACAGTTCTATCGATAATAACTGCATAATATGGGTAATAATGCATGTTATATTGATAATAATATAAGTAATAAGTATAATTATTACAGTTCTAGCGATAATACCTCCATTATATGGGTAATAATGCATGTTATATTGATGATAATGAAAGTAATACGTATATTTATTATAGTTCTAGCGATAATAACTGCATAATATGGGTAATAATGCATGTTATATTGATGATAATAAAAGTAATACGTATATTTATTATAGTTCTAGCGATAATAACTGCATAATATGGGTAATAATGCAAGTTATATTGAGAATAATATAAGTAATAAGTATATTTATTACAGTTCTGGCGATAATAACTGCATTATATGGGTAATAAGGCATGTAATATTGATAACATCGGGAGTAATAGGTATAATTATTATAGTTCTAGCGATAATAATAGTAAAATATGGCTAATAGTGCATGATATATTGATAATAGTAAAAGTAGTAAGTGTATTTATTACAGTTCTATCGATAATAACTGCATAATATGGGTAATAATGCATGTTATATTGATAATAATATAAGTAATAAGTATAATTATTACAGTTCTAGCGATAATACCTCCATTATATGGGTAATAATGCATGTTATATTGATGATAATGAAAGTAATACGAATATTTATTATAGTTCTAGCGATAATAACTGCATAATATGGGTAATAATGCATGTTATATTGATGATAATAAAAGTACTACGTATATTTATTATAGTTCTAGCGATAATAACTGCATAATATGGGTAATAATGCATGTTATATTGAGAATAATATAAGTAATAAGTATAATTATTACAGTTCTGGCGATAATAACTGCATTATATGGGTAACGATGCACGTTATACTGCTAATAGTATAAGTAATAAGTATAATTATTACAGTTCTAGCAATAATACCTCCATTATATGGGTAATAATGCATGTTATGTTGATAATAATATAAGTAATAAGTAAAATTATTACAGTTCTTGCGATAATAACTGCATTATATGGGTAATAATGCATGTTATATTGAGAATAATATAAGTAATAAGTATAATTATTACAGTTCTGGCGATAATAACTGCATTATATGGGTAATAATATACGTTATATTGCTAATAGTATAAGTAATAAGTATAATTATTACAGTTCTAGCGATAATAACTACATTATATGGGTAATAATGCACGTTATATTGCTAATAATATAAGTAATAAGTATAATTATTACAGTTCTAGCGATAATAACTGCATTATATGGGTAAAAATGCATGTTATATTGATAATATTGGGAGTAATGAGTATATTTATTATGGTTCTAGAGATAATAACTGCATAATATGGGTAATAATGCATGTTATATTGATAATAATATAAGTAATAAGTATAATTATTACAGTTCTAGCGATAATAACTGCATTATATGGGTAAAAATGCACGTTATATTGCTAATAGTATAAGTAATAAGTATAATTATTACAGTTCTAGCGATAATACCTCTATTATATGGGTAATAATGCATGTTATATTGATAATGATATAATTAATAAGTATAATTATTACAGTTCTAGCGATAATAACTGCATAATATGGGTAATAATGCATGTTATATTGATGATAATAAAAGTAATACGTATATTTATTATAGTTCTAGCGATAATAACTGCATTATATGGGCAATAATGCATGTAATATTGATAACATCGGGAGTAATAAGTATAATTATTATAGTTCTAGCGATAATAATAGTAAAATATGGCTAATAGTGCATGATATATTGATAATAGTAAAAGTAGTAAGTGTATTTATTACAGTTCTATCGATAATAACTGCATAATATGGGTAATAATGCATGTTATATTGATAATAATATAAGTAATAAGTATAATTATTACAGTTCTAGCGATAATACCTCCATTATATGGGTAATAATGCATGTTATATTGATGATAATGAAAGTAATACGTATATTTATTATAGTTCTAGCGATAATAACTGCATAATATGGGTAATAATGCATGTTATATTGATGATAATAAAAGTAATACGTATATTTATTATAGTTCTAGCGATAATAACTGCATAATATGGGTAATAATGCATGTTATATTGAGAATAATATAAGTAATAAGTATAATTATTACAGTTGTGGCGATAATAACAGCATTATATGGGTAACGATGCACGTTATACTGCTAATAGTATAAGTAATAAGTATAATTATTACAGTTCTAGCAATAATACCTCCATTATATGGGTAATAATGCATGTTATGTTGATAATAATATAAGTAATAAGTATAATTATTACAGTTCTAGCGATAATAACTGCATTATATGGGTAATAATGCATGTTATATTGATAATAATATAAGTAATAAGTATAATTATTACAGTTCCAGCGATAATAACTGCATTATATGGGTAATAATGCATGTTATATTGCTAATAATATAAGTAATGAGTACAATTATTGCAGTTCTAGCGATAATAACTGCATTATATGGGTAATAATGCATGTTATATTGATAACAATATAAGTAATGAGTACAATTATTGCAGTTCTAGCGATAATAACTGCATTATATGGGTAATAATGCATGTTATATTGATAACAATATAAGTAATAAGTATAATTATTACAGTTCTAGCGATAATAACTGCATTATATGGGTAATAATGCACGTTATATTGATAATATCGAGAGTAATAAGTATAATTATTATAGTTCTAGCGATAATAATAGTAAAATATGGCAAATAGTGCATGTTATATTGATAATAATAAAAGTAATAAGTATATTTATTACAGTTCTATCGATAATAACTGCATAATATGGGTAATAATGCAAGTTATATTGATGATAATAAAAGTAATACGTATATTTATTATAGTTCTAGCGATAATAATTGCATAATATGGGTAATGATGCATGTTATATTGATAATAATATGAGTAATAGGTATAATCATTACAGTTCTAGCGATAATAACTGCATAATATGGGTAATAATGCATGTTATATTGATAATAATATAAGTAATAAGTATAATTATTACAGTTCTAGCGATAATACCTCCATTATATGGGTAATAATGCATGTTATATTGATGATAATGAAAGTAATACGTATATTTATTATAGTTCTAGCGATAATAACTGCATAATATGGGTAATAATGCATGTTATATTGAGAATAATATAAGTAATAAGTATAATTATTACAGTTCTGGCGATAATAACTGCATTATATGGGTAATAATGCATGTTATATTGATAATATCGGGAGCAACAAGTATAATTATTATAGTTCTAGCGATAATAATAGTAAAATATGGCAAATAGTGCATGTTATATTGATAATAATAAAACTAATAAATATATTTATTACAGTTCTATCGATAATAACTGCATAATATGGGTAATAATGCAAGTTATATTGATGATAATAAAAGTAATACGTATATTTATTATAGTTCTAGCGATAATACCTGCATAATATGGGTAATAATGCATGTTATATTGAGAATCATATAAGTAATAAGTATAATTATTACAGTTCTAGCGATAATAACTGCATTATATGGGTAATAATGCATGTTATATTGATAATAATGAAAGTAATACGTATATTTATTATAGTTCTTGCGATAATAACTGCATAATATGGGTAATAATGCATGTTATATTGAGAATAATATAAGTAATAAGTATAATTATTACAGTTCTGGCGATAATAACTGCATTATATGGGTAACAATGCACGTTATATTGCTAATAGTGTAAGTAATAAGTACAATTATTACAGTTCTAGCAATAGTACCTCCATTATATGGGTAATAATGCATGTTATGTTGATAATAATATAAGTAATAAGTATAATTATTACAGTTCTAGCGATAATAACTGCATTATATGGGTAATAATGCACGTTATATTGCTAATAATATAAGTAATGAGTACAATTATTACAGTTCTAGCGATAATAACTGCATTATATGGGTAATAATGCACGTTATATTGCTAATAATATAAGTAATAAGTATAATTATTACAGTTCTAGCGATAATAACTGCATTATATGGGTAATAATGCATGTTATATTAATAATATCGGGAGTAATAAGTATAATTATTATAGTTCTAGCGATAATAATAGTAAAATATGGCAAATAGTGCATGTTATATTGATAATAATAAAACTAATAAATATATTTATTACAGTTCTATCGATAATAACTGCATAATATGAGTAATAATGCATGTCATATAGAGAATAATATAAGTAATAAGTATAATTATTACAGTTCTGGCGATAATAACTGCATTATATGGGCAACGATGCACGTTATACTGCTAATAGTATAAGTAATAAGTATAATTATTACAGTTCTAGCGATAATAACTGCATTATATGGGTAATAATGCACGTTATATTGCTAATAATATAAGTAATGAGTACAATTATTACAGTTCTAGCGATAATAACTGCATTATATGGGTAATAATGCATGTTATATTAATAATATCGGGAGTAATAAGTATAATTATTATAGTTCTAGCGATAATAATAGTAAAATATGGCAAATAGTGCATGATATATTGATAATAATAAAAGTAATAAGTATATTTATTACAGTTCTATCGACAATAACTGCATAACATGGGTAATAATGCATGTTATATTGATGATAATAAAAGTAATACGTATATTCATTATAGTTCTAGCGATAATAACTGAATAATATGGGTAATAATGCATGTTATATTGATAATAATATGAGTAATACGTATAATTATTACAGTTCTAGCGATAATAACTGCATTATATGGGTAATAATGC